>SJYC01046780.1:0-11049 GCA_006408675.1 Madoqua kirkii | reverse complement strand
CGTGTGGAAGGACGGGCATCCGGGCGTCGGTGTGTCCGGAGGTGGGTGGGCAGCGTTAGGTGAGCGGGTTTGCCTGTTCCGGAGGACGCCCCGGGAAGCACTCAGCCATCAGCCGAAACCTCTGGGATGTCGCCCGCGGCGAGGTCCACACGGCACCCACCCCGACCTGCCCCACGGAGCTGGCGTCACTGCTGTTTTCTCTGAGCGCGTCACCTCCGTCTCTGAGGGCACACTGATGTGCCCAGCCCGAGGGCCAAGCCTGGCGTGAGGACGGGCGAGGGACTGCAGGCTGGTCACAGCGTGCCCCGTCCGTGCACACGGGGTGTCGTCGGGAGAGCGGGCAAACTCTGGCCTGCATCTGCAACTTTTGGAAGTCCGGAGTTATTTCAAAATAAAGAATTTTAAAAATGTTCCGTGCTCATCTCTTTGTAGTTGAACTTTGTACATACACGACTCGGTGAATCTGCGTTTTGAAACACTTTGGTAATCCCACAGAGAACGCAGCTGTGGTGGCGTCGGGAGGGGTGCCGGCCCGGAGAACACTGCCCATGGACCGTGGGCTCCTCACGGAGGAGCGGCAGCTCCCGCAACCACTGCTGAGAACTCGAGGCTTCGTCTGGTCCTGCCAAAGCCCCCATGAGGTGTGTTTGGTTGCCCATCATTTGTCAAGTAAAGAATGCATTTTACTTGTCGTATCTACTTGTCTCAATGAACCAGTGACCTTACTAGAGGGCCCCTGAAGACAACGGGCAGAACGTTCTCCACGCGTCGTCCTTAGGGTTGCGTCGGGGCAGCCTCATGACCACCGTCAGCCCTGGGCCTGCGGCCATCTGGGACGGGAGCTGGGGGCACGGCCGCCCACCTCAAGAAGCAAGCCAGCTCCTTGTAACAGCTCTGGAAAACTCGAGTGGAGGGAAACAAGGTGGTTGGAATAGCTTTCACTCTGTCTGGTCAGGGAGGCAGCACTTTTGTTAGAGCAAGTTAGGTTCTTCCCCACTAACAGGTCAGCACAAACTCAGTGGCTTAAACAGCACAGTTATGCCGAAGACTGGAGGCCTCATGGTCAAGGACTCTGCAAGCTGGCTCCTTCCGGAGGCGCTGGGCAGGGTTCGCGTCCTCCCAGCTCCTAGGGACGCCAAGCTCTGGCCTGTCCTCGTCCTGAGCATCTGGCTTCTCCCTCCCCGACTGCCTCCTCCCCCATCCTCTCTCTGACCTGGGGCCCCCACCTCCCTCCCGGAGGGTCCCTCGTGATGACGTCGGGCCGCCCAGGCACGGGCAGCTTAGAACCCGGGACAGAAGAGAACCCTGCTTGTTTCATATACGTGAACAGCTTAAACGGGGACACAGAACCTCATTTGTTTCATATACATGAACTGCTTAAACTGGGGGACACAGAACCCTGCTTGTTTTACACACGTGGCTCACGTGTTACCGTGTGCGGTGCTTTGCGGGAGGTGGTGGTTTTATTACTCAGTAGACGTCCTTCAAAGGAAGCGAGGGTGTGCTCGTGACCTCACGCCTGCTGCAGAGAAGCCCGCGGCCTCTGCCCTCCCTGCGTCCTGGACGGCATGGCCTCGGCCCTCGGGAGCAGCGGGGGTCTTAGGGGGCTGCTCTCTGTCCTTGGGAAGCACGTGGGGGCAGCGGGAGCCCAGGGCAGGACAGCCCCCCAGCCCCGCGGTTCGGGAGAGCTTCCCGGAGAGTGTGGAGTAGGACCCGGGCCGGCCCTCAGTGAACAGGGCCGTCTCAGCGCGGTTTTTGTGACTGTTTATAACAAGCATCTATCGCTTTTTAGAAACAATAGAAACATCAACTAGGGGAACAGTCTTGTGAAGGTGCCAAGCTGGTTACCAAGCTTGGGCTTACCACGTTGTGGGGGTGGGGTTAGGGTTGGCCCCCGCCCTGTGACAGAAGCTGAACCTGGCAAGGGCCCTTCTCCACCGGCACAGGCTGTGGTGGCGTGGTGGCCCCTGCTGGCCGGTGGTGGCGCCGCAGTGCCTGGGGTCACCTGCGGGAGGGTGGTCCCCTGGGCCCCCCAAGGGCGTAGCGAATGTGCTGTGGCCTCCACACTCCGGGAGTAACACAGCAGGCCAGGGCTGTGCGTCTCTGAGGCCCAGGACACTCCTGACACGGGGCCAGGCTGGAGGCCCCAGCTGAGGTCCAGCCCCCAGTGCCTGCGTCCCTGGTCACCCCGGGCTCAGGGACCAGGGAGGGGCTGCGGGTGCTTGCCGTCCACACCTGCGGGCTGCATGCCCAGGAGGGCAGTGGAGCCCCTGCAGGGGAGACCCCCGGGGAAGAGGGCGCTGGGGGAGGGCCAGGGCCGGGCTTTTGCCCCACTCTGTGAAGAGCCCTGGGCGTGATGATGGAGGAGGGTTCTGGGGAGGAGAGCCCCTGTGCCCGCGCTGGTGGCAGCTCCCCAGGCTTGGCTGCGGACCCCAGTGCCTGATGGTTGCCATCCTCACGGCCCCGGAGGGGCTGTGGTCAGACGGTGGCTGATGCCCCTCTGACACGGTGCCTGTGTGCCTGGCACATGAGCTGGGTGGGGGGGTCGGTGGGAGGTGGGGGACCCCCACTGGGCCTTGGCAGGTGGCAGCTCAGGAGAGACTTGGGGAGACAGGGCAGTGGCGGGAGCTGAGTCCTCTCAGTCTTGGAGGCGGGGGTCCTGGGTCCTCCTGGGTTGGAGGCTCCGGCCCCACCTCTTGGTGGGCGGAGAAACAGCTAGCCCCACCTCTTGGTGGGTGGGGCAGTCATAGACCCCACCTCTAGGTGGGTGGGGTGGTCGCTAGGCCCCACCTCTGGGGCGGGGCAGGATTCTCCTGGGGAGGGCGTGCGGGAGGCTGACGGCGGACAGGGTGGGGCACAGACCCTCCCGGGGAAGGCCGGGACCCCTCACGCCCCACCTGTCCCCCTGTCCGCGGCCCGACCTGTCCTGTCCCTGTGTGTCAGCTCAGGACCTGCCGTGGGCACAGCCTGCAGGGCCTGGTGCGCTGAGGGTGCTTCCACTCACAGGCCTGGGGCCTGGTCCTGCAGAGAAGCCTCAGGCGGCCGGTGAGCCGGCCTTACAGCCTCGGCTCCCCGCCCCTGAGGACCCGTCCATTCTGCGGGCCTGGTGGCTCAGCACGGGCTGGAAGCGACAGGTCCGAGGCCTCGGGAGCACCCTGGTACGCCATGGGCGTTCACGACCGGCTGCTCTCACCTACCGTTGCGGTCCATCTGGGCTGTAGCGCTGTAACGCTGCTGTCTGTTCAGAGTCCCGACCCCTGTATCCACGCCTCCGCCGACGGACAGGGGTTGCCCGCTTTGGCTCCTGTGAGAGCGCAGCTGTCGTCTTCCAGGCACACATGTGTGAGCCTGTGCGCTTTCTGTCAGGCGCGTGCTTGGTGGAGCGGGTGATGGTCCGTCTCTGGGTCCGCGCTGGTGCAGCTGTCCCGCGTCTCCCGACAGCTGTGATGCTGGGTCCGTGCACGGCTGTGTGTCTTCCTGGGAGAGAGTGCTGCTCAGGTTTTCTTCTCACTGGCTTGTCAGAGGTCGTTGTGAGTTTCGAGTCATGCTAATTTGTGACCTTCAAGTCCCCGGCTGGATGTCAGTGCTCACAGAGCCAGGGCCCAGGACACAGCATCACTGCGGCCGCAGCCGGCTCCCCAGACCGCACCTGGGGGGCGCCCTGGGAGCCCAGGTCCTCCAGGAGCCCCGGGGGCCTGCAGACACCTCCCCCTGCCACATGCTTGTTCTCTTCGGGATACTCTTTAAATGTCCCCACACTCACTGAAGGAGCCCTGGAGCTCTGCCCCCACCCCGCCCCTCCCCCTGGGGACCCCCTGAGGCCCTCGGGGGGGGGGTTTCTAGAGCCAGCGCCTGGTAGATGGAGACTCGGTCCTGGTCCCGGGACCATCCCCACCGCCCCGGCTGTGGTTCGGGGAGGGGCACACACCCTGCGCACTGAGGGTCACCTTTCTTTGGGGCGTTTCTGTATTTCTTTTGCTGGGGTGGGGCTGGAGGCGGAGGCTGAGGAACTGCACATGGCGAGCGAGGGCTTTAAAACAGGAACTGTGCCCGCCACACCGGAAGCTGCCACTCACGGCCAGGCGTGTCGGCTGTGCCTCTGTGCGTCTCCCACATTCTGGGAGGCGCTTGCTTCCTCAGCCCCCGGAGTCCCCGTGGGGACCTTGCCCTCAGCTGCCACCCAGTCCCCAACAGAGGACTGACCCCAACCCCCCAGCTCGTCCACTCCTGGGAAGACCCGTGGGGTTCTGGGGGGGTCGGTGGGAGGTGGGGGACCCCCACTGGGCCTTGGCAGGTGGCAGCTCAGGAGAGACTTGGGGAGACAGGGCAGTGGCGGGAGCTGAGTCCTCTCAGTCTTGGAGGCGGGGGTCCTGGGTCCTCCTGGGTTGGAGGCTCCGGCCCCACCTCTTGGTGGGCGGAGAAACAGCTAGCCCCACCTCTTGGTGGGTGGGGCAGCCATAGACCCCACCTCTAGGTGGGTGGGGTGGTCGCTAGGCCCCACCTCTGGGGCGGGGCAGGATTCTCCTGGGGAGGGCGTGCGGGAGGCTGACGGCGGACAGGGTGGGGCACAGACCCTCCCGGGGAAGGCCGGGACCCCTCACGCCCCACCTGTCCCCCTGTCCGCGGCCCGACCTGTCCTGTCCCTGTGTGTCAGCTCAGGACCTGCCGTGGGCACAGCCTGCAGGGCCTGGTGCGCTGAGGGTGCTTCCACTCACAGGCCTGGGGCCTGGTCCTGCAGAGAAGCCTCAGGCGGCCGGTGAGCCGGCCTTACAGCCTCGGCTCCCCGCCCCTGAGGACCCGTCCATTCTGCGGGCCTGGTGGCTCAGCACGGGCTGGAAGCGACAGGTCCGAGGCCTCGGGAGCACCCTGGTACGCCATGGGCGTTCACGACCGGCTGCTCTCACCTACCGTTGCGGTCCATCTGGGCTGTAGCGCTGTAACGCTGCTGTCTGTTCAGAGTCCCGACCCCTGTATCCACGCCTCCGCCGACGGACAGGGGTTGCCCGCTTTGGCTCCTGTGAGAGCGCAGCTGTCGTCTTCCAGGCACACATGTGTGAGCCTGTGCGCTTTCTGTCAGGCGCGTGCTTGGTGGAGTGGGTGATGGTCCGTCTCTGGGTCCGCGCTGGTGCAGCTGTCCCGCGTCTCCCGACAGCTGTGATGCTGGGTCCGTGCACGGCTGTGTGTCTTCCTGGGAGAGAGTGCTGCTCAGGTTTTCTTCTCACTGGCTTGTCAGAGGTCGTTGTGAGTTTCGAGTCATGCTAATTTGTGACCTTTAAGTCCCCGGCTGGATGTCAGTGCTCACAGAGCCAGGGCCCAGGACACAGCATCACTGCGGCCGCAGCCGGCTCCCCAGACCGCACCTGGGGGGCGCCCTGGGAGCCCAGGTCCTCCAGGAGCCCCGGGGGCCTGCAGACACCTCCCCCTGCCACATGCTTGTTCTCTTCGGGATACTCTTTAAATGTCCCCACACTCACTGAAGGAGCCCTGGAGCTCTGCCCCCACCCCGCCCCTCCCCCTGGGGACCCCCTGAGGCCCTCGGGGGGGGGGTTTCTAGAGCCAGCGCCTGGTAGATGGAGACTCGGTCCTGGTCCCGGGACCATCCCCACCGCCCCGGCTGTGGTTCGGGGAGGGGCACACACCCTGCGCACTGAGGGTCACCTTTCTTTGGGGCGTTTCTGTATTTCTTTTGCTGGGGTGGGGCTGGAGGCGGAGGCTGAGGAACTGCACATGGCGAGCGAGGGCTTTAAAACAGGAACTGTGCCCGCCACACCGGAAGCTGCCACTCACGGCCAGGCGTGTCGGCTGTGCCTCTGTGCGTCTCCCACATTCTGGGAGGCGCTTGCTTCCTCAGCCCCCGGAGTCCCCGTGGGGACCTTGCCCTCAGCTGCCACCCAGTCCCCAACAGAGGACTGACCCCAACCCCCCAGCTCGTCCACTCCTGGGAAGACCCGTGGGGTTCCCGGCCCAGGTGTGGCTCAGCAGGCCGGGCGGGGATGGAGGGTAGAGGGAGGAATGCCCCAGGGGCCCCCCGGGCCCAGGAGGGTTTGGGCTGAGCCAGCTGCTGGCTGGGTTCCTGCCCTGCTCCCGTCTTGCCCAACGCCACCCCGGAACCTTGTGTTGCCCAGCCCCAGCCATGACGAGGCCAGGAAAGGCTGGAGGGCAGTGCCCGCTTTCCCTCCCCCACGCACCCCAAACCCAGGTCTTAGGCAAGGGTGCTGGTGGGGGCGGTGGATGCAGCCTGAGGCCCCCCCTTTTCTCCCCTTGGTAGGCGGGTCCCCGTTGCCCAGGGCTCTGCACAGAACGGGCACGCTGAGGGTGCTGTCGAGGGCCTGGCCGCCCAGCAGGCCCCTCCTGGGTGCCTGGCCCCACCCAGGCTGGAGTGCCAATGCCTCTGCCCTGCAGAAGCCCCTCAGGAGTCTGGGCACCGCTGCCAGGGGCCAGTGGCCGGCATCCCGTGGGGTGCCCTGGCATCCCATGCTTCAGCCCTGGCGCTGCCGCCTCTCAGCTGTGTCTCTGTGCCTGCACCCGTCGCCCTGCAGCCCCTGGGGCTCGGGTCCTGCCTCTTGGGCCCTCCCCTCCCTTGCCCTCCGCCCCGTCCTCGGGACTCCCCCACCTCCTGCCCGGCCCCCCTCTGCCCGGCCCTGCTGGGGGCCCGCCGTGGCCTCCGTGCCATCGACTGCCCCAGACTGTCTCAGCCCTCAGGAGGCCCTCCCTGGGTTCCCCGGGCGCTCTGGCGCCTCCCCAGCCCTCACAGGCGCCCTCAGGCTTCGAGGCTCCGAGTCCCAGGCGTTTTCTTGTCTGTGTGCCCCCACGCCTCGGCGGGCAGGGCTGGCTCCCAGTCACCCTCACGTGCCCCGTCTCCAAAGCAGACAGCGTGGTCACTCCCCTCGCTCCTGCCCGCTCAGCACAGAGGCCCCCAGGGCCCTGCCAGGACCCTGGGCGCTGGCCTCCAGCCCCTCCGATAACCCCCCGGAGCCTGGGCAAGGGCCTGCTGGGCATGGCCCGCCCGGGGCTGCGTGTGTCCTGGGTCCCGGGAGCCCCACATCAGCCCAGTGCACCCTGTGCTTCCCTTCGGCCTGGGAGCCCGGTCAGGGGCTGCAGAGCTCCGTCCTGCCTGTCTGTTTAAGGATCTCACGTCCGACCTCTGTCCTTGAATCCGCCTCCCTGGTCATCACCCCCATAGTCAGATGGGGGGACAGAAGGCGAGGGACTCGCTGCAGACAGGGCACAGCTGTGCGCTCACCGCCTGCGCCTCTCCAGCTCTTGCTGTGAGCCCCTGGCTTCCCGGCCCACCCATCCCTCCTCGGCCCTCAGCAACCCTACCGCTGGGGTGAGGGGCTCGGCTCTTTGCCCGCAGCTGTGTGTTCATCCCAGTCCTTCCACCTGGAAGCCACGTGTGGCCTTGGCTGTGACAGAACAGCTCCATGCCTCTCTTTTCAGCATCTGTAAAATGGGGATTCAATGGAAAGGGGTTTGACCTAATGCCTGATGTCGGGTAAGCGTCAGTGAAAGGCACTCAGTCGTGTCTGACTCTCTGACCACACTGACTGTCGCCCACCAGGCTCCTCTGTCCAAAGGATTCTCCAGGCCAGAATACTGGAGTGGGTCGCTATTCCCTTTTCCAGGAGATCTTCCCAACCCAGGGATGGAACTGGGGTTTCCTGCATGCAGGTGGACTCTTTACCATCTGAGCTGCCAGTCAGTGAGGTAGTTGCTATTCTGACTGATGCCAGTTAGTCTTCATGAAGCACCGTGGCAGATACTGACCCTGGCTTGGGGACCCCGGGATGAGGACACTGGTCGTCCCTCCCGGAAGGGCGCCATCTGATGAGGGAGGGGAGGGCCAGTTCAAGCACATGGTGATGCAGGACCTGTGGTTTAGAGACTCATGCCCAGGTGGGCTCCCGTGTCCTGCCCAAGGGACCCTAGGGCTCTGGAAGCACCGCGCCCCAGTGTTGGCCAGAGCAGGCCTCAGTGGGCAGTGCCCACGCCGCCTCCGTGGAGGGTGAGGTGGCAGGTCCGCCCCCGTCCGGAGGCCCTTCCCCTCGTCCTGGGGGTGCTC
Source organism: Madoqua kirkii (assembly GCA_006408675.1). NCBI lineage: Eukaryota > Metazoa > Chordata > Mammalia > Artiodactyla > Bovidae > Madoqua > Madoqua kirkii. The sequence continues at coordinate 2,987 of SJYC01046780.1, read as the reverse complement.
TCCTGGCTGTGGGCCCCCGGGACTCCGGCACAGCATCCAGCTGAGGCCCTGGCAGATGGGACGCACCCACAGTCCACTCCTCCGCTGACTGACCGGCCGAGGAGCGTTCTGGAAGAAGCTAGCAGTTGTTGACAATGGTTGGCTCAGTCGCTGGGGTCGGGGGTGGTGGGGAGGCTGTGGTGTTTGTCTGCTGTTGGTTTCTAACCAGCTGCATCACCACATTCATGATTTAAGAAGAGAACAGAAAGAATCTGAACAAACAGGGACCCGTCCCCTCCCCTCCCCCATGCCGTCCTGGCATCTGGGTGCTGAGCACCCTTCTCCCCCACACCCTTCCCCGCCTGTCCCCGCCTGGGTGCAGAGTGGGGCCCTTCTGTGGCCTGAGCGCCCACCTCACTGGGGCTTCTCAGCCGCCAGCCTCTCCGGAGGACAGGGAGGTGGTCCTCAGGGCCGCACACATACCCCTTCCAACAAGCATCCCCTGCTTGCCTGCTGGGCCGGGCCCGCTGCCCCGGGGCACAGTAGGTGTCCGGGCGCTGTCGGGGCGAATAACCAGGGAGGGCCCCACCCCCACCGTGGCTGCTGGCGCCTTGCCCGGGCAGGTGGGCCCTCTGCACAGGGATAGGGTGGGCGGCGGCCCGCAGACCGCCCTTGCGGGTCCCTGGGCGGGTCCGGGAGCGCCGGCTGGGGCGTCGGGCCGGCGCGGGAGGAGGCCGTCCGCCCGCCCTTCCGCCCGCGCCGCTGGGGGCCGCCCGCGGGCCGCGCCGGCCAGAGCGCGCCGTGCGCCCCGGGCCCCGCGCCGGCACACGCTCGGCGGCCGCGGCGGCGAGGAGAGCGGCGGCGGCGGGGCCGGGCGGGCGGCAGGAATGCGGAACCGGCGCGCGGGCTGAGAGGCCCAGGATGGCGCAGGGGCGGCGGCGGCGGGCGGCCTGCGTGGGGCCCTAGTGCGGCGGGGCGGGCGCTCCCCACCCGGCGTCGCGGCCATGGCCAAGGAGCGGCGGAAGGCCGTGCTCGAGCTGCTGCAGCGGCCGGGGAACGCGCGCTGCGCCGACTGCGGCGCCCCGGGTAGGTGCGGGCCAGCCGGGCGCGCCGGGGTGCTGAGGGCCCGCGTGGGTGCGGGCCCGGGCGGCTGCGGCCCGGGCCGGGTGCCGGCCTGGATGCCAGCCCCGGGCCGGGGAGGGGTGCTGCGGCGCCCGCAGGGCTGGGGGGCGCGCGCCGCGGAGCCTGGCTCCCGCTCGGGTGGGGCGCGGGCCGGGATCCCACCAGCCCCCGGCCCCCGGCTCTGTCGCCGCCTCCCCTCCCCCAGGCTGCGTGTCTTGTCACCCGCCGGCAGCCACCGCCTTGCGAAACCTAGGGCTCCGCAAAGAAAGAGGAAATCCCGGCGGGAGCCCGGCAGCAGGGAGGGGATGGGTGAGCGGGGCCGCGGCTCCTCCGCGGGGATGGAGGGTCCGCCGGCGCCCCCACCTGCGGTGACGTCATGGCCCCTGTCTGCAGCCGCCCTCCGGCCCTGCGCTGGGAGCGAGGGAGGAAGCACCTGCCGCGGCCACGTGGACCCGCTGGGAAAGGGGTCGCGGGGCCCCCTCACCCCCAAGCCTCGGTGCCCTGGCCGGTGGCCAGTTCAGGTGGGGCCCTGGGCAGGTGCCGTCTCCCAGCGCGCATCTCCTGGACTTTGCTCCTGGGTGGCGCCTGCTCTGGGGTGATTTGCTAGTCGCTGGAGCCCTGGGGCCAGTGTTCAGGGATTGGCAGGAAGAGAAAAGGCTTTGCTCTCAGGCCCCGGGGACCCTGCTAGTGAGCTGGCCTTTCCTTGCGGGCTGTGACTGCAGTGGGGGTGGGGCAGGAACAGCCCCCAGCAGCCAGGGCGGCCCTCCGGCCTGCAGGGACACACTGGATGCTCCGGGGGCGCCTAGCCTGAGCCCCTCAGAGCAAGCGGAACAGCTGGAGCGGCTGAGCCCCCAGAGAGGGAAGGTGGGGACACAGACTGTGGACATCGGCCAAGCAGGACCCACCGCCCGGCTCTTGGCCGATGCTCTCCTCCCTCCCGCCGCCTCCAGGTGCCGGGAATCTGCTGGAGCGCCCCAGGGGAAGCGGTGGCAGGCTTCCCTGGAGGCGGCAGGCTGAGGGCCTTCCCCCGGCCTCCCTCCCAGCCGGCTGCCCAGGGCCTGTGGCTGTGTGCGGGGCCTGCATCACCGCCGTCTGCTGCCCGCCTGGGCCTGTGTTTCCACTTGTCAGGAGGGCGAGCCGTGCCAGGGAGTGGTCTGGGGAGGAAGGCAATCCGCACCGCCTCCTGCCAGGCCTGGTCTGAGGGGCCGGGCCGTGGGGCCAGCCTGCCCAGAGAAGCTTCTTGGGACACCGAGCCTCCCTGACAGGAGGAAGAGGGGGCCTCCTTGGCGTGGTGGTCCTGCAGCCGCCCACCCACCCACTCGGCCAGGGGCACTCCACCCCTGCCCCGCGGGCATAGGCGCTCGGGAGAGCCGCTGCCTGCTGCTGGGCCACACCTCTGCCTCTCAGACCCGCTCCAGGGCCTCAGATCCTTGCCTCGTCTGTTGGGCAGCCTGAGGAGCAGCCAGGACGTGGGCCCCTGTTTTACAGCTGGGAACACCGAGGCCTGGAGGCCTGGAGCTGACTCAGTGGGCGTGGGGCCTTGGGGGAGACCTCTGTCCGGGTGCCCGGCCCCCTGGCCTGTGTGCCGTGTCTCCGCCGCAGCCCACCCGGAGCGGCGCCTTGGGGTCCCCAGGGCCCTGGCCTCCCAGCCACCAGGTGTGGGGCTGTGGGGATAGATTTGGGCAGGTCGCCACATGAGGGCTGCTGGCAGAGAGGCCATCTGGGGGTGGTTGCAGCCCCGAGACCCTCTGGTTGTCTGTCCCAGAGTGGGTGCCGCTGCCCTTGAACACGGGGCCTGGTCTGAGGCTCCCGGAGGCGCTTCTCACTGCAGGCCTGCATGGGGAGGGGTCTCCGTCCCAGAGGTGGGGGGCTGCTCTTCTTTCCTC
>SJYC01046778.1:0-16160 GCA_006408675.1 Madoqua kirkii | reverse complement strand
AGAGTTGGACTGTAAAGAAAGCTGAGCACCGAAGAATTGAGGCTTTTGAACTGTGGTGTTGGAGAAGACTCTTGAGAGTCCCTTGGACTGCAAGGAGATCCAACCAGTCCATCCTAAAGGAAATCAGTCCTAGGTGTTCATTCGAAGGACTGATGCTAAAGCTGAAACTTCAATACTTTGGCCACCTCATGTGAAGAGTTGACTCATTGGAAAAGACTCTGATGCTGGGAGGGATTGGGGGGCAAGAGGAGAAGGGGACAACAGAGGATGAGATGGCTGGATGGCATCACCAACTCAATGGACATGAGTTTGGGTGAACTCCAGGAGCTGGTGATGCACAGGGAGGTCTGGCGTGCTGTGGTTCATGGGGTCGCAAAGAGTTGGACACGACCGTGTGACTGAACTGAATTGATGGGACCAGATGCCATGATGTTAGTTTGTTGAATGTTGAGTTTTAATCCAGCTTTTCAACCTCCTCTTTCACTTCATCTAGAGGGTCGTTAGTTCCTCTTTGCTTTCTGTCATAAGGGTGGTGTAATTTCCAGCTTGTGTTTCATCCAGCCCCGAATTTCCCACGATGTACTCTGCATATAAGTTAAATAAGCAGGGTGACAATATACAGCTTTGACATACTCCTTTCCCAATTTGGAACCAGTCTGTTGTTGCATGTCTAGTTCTAACTGTTGCTTCTTGACCTGCATACAGATTTCGCAGGAGGCAGGTAATGTGGTCTGGTATTCCAATCTCTTTAAGAGTTTTCCACAGTTTATTGTGATCCATATAGTCAAAGGCTTTGGCATAGTCAATAAAACAGAAGTAGATGTTTTTCTGAAAATCTCTTGCTTTCTCTGTAATCAAACAGATGTTGGCAATTTGATCACTGGTTCCTCTGCCTTTTCTAAATCCACCTTGAAAATTTGAAAATTCTCGATTCATATATTGTTGAAGCCTGGCTTGGAGAATTTTGAGCATTACTTTGCTAGCCTGTGAGATGAGTGCAATTGTACAGTAGTTTGAACATTCTTTGACATTCCCTTTGGGATTGGAATGGAAACTGACGTTTTCTAGTCCTGTGGCCACTGCTCAGTTTTCCAAATTTGCTGGCATATTGGGTTCTGCAATTCCACAGCATCATCTTTTTGGATTTGAAGTAGCTCAGCTGGAATTCCATCACCTCCACGAGCTTTGTGCATAGTGATGCTTCCTAAGGCCCACTTGCCCTCACACTCCAGGATGTCTGGCTCTAGGTGAGCGAACATACCATCGTGGTTATCTGGATCATTAAGATCTTTTTTTGCATAGTTTTTCTGTGTTTTCTTGCCACCTCCTCTTATTATCTTCTGCTTCTGTTACATCCGTACCATTTCTATCCTTTATTGTGCCCCTCTTTGCGTGAAATGTTCTTTTGGTATTTCTGACTTTCTTGAAGAGATCTCTAGTGTTTCCCATTCTGTTTTCCTCTATTTCTTTACATTGATCACTGAAGAAGACTTTCTTATTTCTCCTTGCTATTCTTTGGAACTCTACATTGAGATGAGCTTCTCTTTCGTTTTCTCCTTTGCCTTCTTTTCTCAGGCATTTATAAGGCTTCCTCAGAGAACCATTTTGCCTTTTTGCATTACTTTTCTGGGGGTATGGTCTTGATCACTGCCTCCTGTATAATGCCTCACTGTATAATCATAAGGGATTTGATTTAGGTCATACCTGAATGGCCTAGTAGTTTTCCCTACTTGCTCGACTTTCTTCAATTTAAGTCTGAATTTTGCAATGAGGAGTTCATAATCTGAGCCACAGTCACCTCCCAGTCTTATTTTTGGTAACAGTATAGAGCTTCTCCATCTTTGGCTGCAAAGAATATAATCAATATGATTTTAATATTGACTGTTTGGTGATGTCCATATGTAGAGGATTCTCTTGTGTTGTTGAAAGATGGTGTTTGCTATGACCAGTGGGTTCTCTTGGCAAAACTCTTTTGCCCTGCTTCATTTTGTACTCCAATGCCAAATTTGCCTGTTACGCCAAGTTATCTCTTGACTTCTTACTTTTGCCTTCCAGTCCTCTATGATGAAAAGGACATCTTTTTTGGGTGTTAGTTCTAGAAGGTCTTGTAGGTCTTCATAGAAGCATTTAACTTCAGTTTCTTTGGCATTACTGGTAGGGACGTAGACTTGGATTACTGTGATATCAAATGGTTTGCCTTGCAAATGAAGTGATCATTCTGTCGTTTTTGAGATTGCACCCAAGTACTGCATTTTGGACTCTTGTTAACTATGATGGCTACTCCATTTCTTCTAAGGGATTCTTGGCCACAGTAGTAGATATAATGGTCATCTGAATCAAATTCGCCCATTCCAGTCCAGTTTAGTTCACTGATTCCTAAAATGTCGCTGTTCACTCTTGCTATTACCTGCTTGACCATGTCCAATTTACCTTGATTCATGGACCTAGCATTCCAGGTTCCTATGCAGTATTGTTCTTTACAGCATTGGAATTTACTCCTGTCACCAGTCATATCCACAACTGGCTTTTTCTCTGTCTCTTCATTCCTTCTAGAGTTATTCCTCCACTCTTCTCCAGTAGCTTATTGGGCACCTACTGACCTGGGGAAGTGAAGTGAAGTGAAGTCACTCAGTTGTGTCCGACTCTTTATGACCCCGTGGACTACAGACTACCAAACTCCTCTGTCCATGGGATTCTCCAGGCAAGAATACTGGAGTGGGTTGCCGTTTCCTTCTCCAGGGGATCTTCCCGACCCAGGGATTGAACCCAGGTCTCCTGCATTGCAGGCAGGCGCTTTGTGTCCTATGTTTTTGCCTTTTCATACTGTTCATGGGGTTCTTAAGGCAGGAATACTGAAGTGGTTTGCCATTCCCTTCTCCAGTGGACCACGTTTTGTCAGAACTCTCCACCATGACCTGCCTGTCTTGAGTGACCCTACATGGTATGGCTCATAATATTGAGTTAGACAAAGCTGTGCTCCATGTGATCAGTTTGATTAGTTTTCTGTGATTGTGGTTTTCATTCTATCTGACCTCTAACAGAAGAGGATAAGAGGGTTATGGAAGCTTCCTGATGGAAATGGCAACCCACTCCAGTATTCTCGCCTGGAGAATCCCATGGACAGAGGAGCTTGGTAGTCTATAGTCCACGGGGTTGCAAAGAGTTGGATACTTCCTGAGGGTCATATTCTGATTGAATATATGATTTGCAGGTACTGTCTCTAATTTCTTAGGTTACTTTTTAATTTTGTTGATGTGAAGGAAGAAGAGAGAATATTGATTGCTGCTATGACTTATATTCATCAAGGCTGGTAACAAAATGCATTTAGCATCCAAATAAAGATGTGTTTTGGTTGACTAAAAATTTCAGCATTACCATTTTTTGTTTCTAGAGATGACTTGGACCAGTTAGGGTCACATGTAGAGATATCTCTGTAATTTTGTTATTTCTTTTTAAACTGTAGGTACACAATTTTGATAATGCCCTGAACTGGTACTGTTATTCTCTGAGATTTTATGCAGCTGATCAATCTGATCTGGACTTGGCCAAGCTACAGAGGAACATGGCTTCTTGTTACCTGCATTTGGGACAATTTGATAAGGTCTTTTGATTTATCTCTTTTTCAAAGATAGCTTATATTATAGGCGGTGGCAGAGAGATAATTACAATGTGATATCTTGATGATTTATTAGATTAGGATATCTGAGAGTTCCTTCATACAGGACAAAGTCAAATTGATAGTTTCCTGACTCACACACTATGAACATTAATAAGTAGAACTTTCCAGTAGGAGAAAGAATTTAATTTAATGGAATTAATTTAATTTAATTCCATTGCTTACTGTTTATTTTTAACACATTGTTCTGAAAGGTAGTGTATCATTGAAATTCATAAACAGAGTTATCTGCTACTAACCATCTGCAGTATTGTCCTTTGAAGCAGAATAAATTTTAAGGTAAGCACTTTTTTTGGTCAGGCATTCAGTTAGAACAAATACTTGGATGAAATATCATTCTTTTACTTTATGGGTTAGCTCTTGCCTTTCTACCACTCATTAAAAAGTTTAGCAATTGATTTCTTATCAGGACAAAATTCTAGAAGGTAAAATAGATAAAACTCGTTTGATAGAGCCATTCGTACTTCCCAAAGCAATTGGGACATTTCTTCCTTTGCTTATCATAATAGTATGCACATGATGGAAAGGGAGCATATTGCCTTGTTGTAGGACAAAGAAACGGGATGGACAAGTATGGACCCACTATGAAGCTTTTGGTTGCTTTTCAAGTTTTAATGACAAATTGAGGGGAAAATATGTGATTAAAGGATGTAATTCTAGACATTTTCTATGAGGATTTGTTTACTTTGAAGGATTATTTGTCTGAATGAATACTTCAGATTTTCTTTCACAAGAGTATTTACTATTTAGTTTGTTATATATTCACAGTCCTGAAAGAGAAGTTGAAAATTTATTTACCGCATCATATTTCTACACAGGCTAACATTTAATTGTTTCAGAAAGACAGGTGACTACTATTTATTTAAAGACCTGAAAAGATGTCACATAGATTTTGTTACCTAATTAATTATATTTCTGCTCAGAATACCATTAACTATTTCAGAAAGTTAATTTCCCACTGCTTACTTAAAGATGTATAAAGAAGAGAATCACAAAAAAAAAGAGAGAGAGAGAGAGAAGAGAATCACAAAGCTTTTGTGACTTCTATGATTTGTGTTAATCTGGAAGATTGAGAAGTACTGAGACCTAGAGCTGGGAGATTGATGCATCTGCAGGCCAAGAAGGGATTTCTCATCAGCTCATCAAGATGGAAAGAATATAGTATGAGATACTGTAATAGTCTCTGAAGTTACAAAGATGAGCAAGTTGCCTTCGGCTCAGTAAAGCAGTTGGCATCAGGGTATCCTAATGAGCAAATCAGAAGATTATGGCAGTAGGGAAAGTTTAAGTTGGAAGGATTCCATAAGTCAGGCGCATAGGTAGTTGATATCACGTAAGCTCATCAATCAGGGAACAAGTATTCAGTCATTGAGATTTAGACTCAGATGCAGGACTAAAATCTTTACATCACTGGGCATATATGTAGATAGACTGAAAAAAGCAAGGTCGAGCTCCAAACCTAAAGTGACTGGCTTTGGGTTTGGGTCGAGCTCTAAACCTGAAGTGACTGGCTCTAAAGAGGAGCTCAGGCATGGGGAGCCAGATTGCAGTTACCCAAAAGAGAATACAAAGTAATTAGAGAATAGAGTTTTCTAAGACTTGAAGCAATGCTTCTTAAATTTCCTTTGTGTTAGCTTTGGTTCTAGAGCCTAGTGTGGGACTGAGCCTATAATTGGGAGTTCAAATGGTATTAGTAGTGAGGGAGGGAAGAATAAGACAGCAGGAAACTAGGCATGTTCTCATCTGTATACTCAGTTTGTGATTATATCATTTAAGGCTGGATTGCCACTTGATTACTACTAGTATTTTCTCTGGTTTATTTTTCTTGTCTTAAACTTACCAGATACCGATTTTTCCTTTGTGTTAGCTTTGGTTCTAGAGCCTAGTGTGGGACTGAGCCTATAATTGGGAGTTCAAATGGTATTAGTAGTGAGGGAGGGAAGAATAAGACAGCAGGAAACTAGGCATGTTCTCATCTGTATACTCAGTTTGTGATTATATCATTTAAGGCTGGATTGCCTACTTGATTACTACTAGTATTTTCTCTGGTTTATTTTTCTTGTCTTAAACTTACCAGATACCGATTTGATACCCTCCATATGTAAGAATAGTCTACTGTGTGCTAAAGTGAAAGTGAAGTCGCTCAGTTGTGTCCGACTCTTTGCGACCCTGTGGACTGTAGCCCACCAGGCTCCTCCATCCATGGGGTTCTCCAGGCAAGAATACTGGAGTGGGTTGCCATTGCCTTCTCCAGGGATCTTCCTGACCCAGGGATCAAACCCAGGTCTCCTGCATTGCGGGCAGACGCTTTAACCTCTGAGCCACCACTAAGACAGATAGAAAGGTGAAAAAAATCACACAGTTCATCATATTTTACTATTTTGCCAATCCTACCTAGCCTGGTTAATTTTATTTTGTGATTTTTTTTCACTCCTTCCCTTGATCTATTTGAGCATTGTTCAGAAATTTTACAAAGCCATGTTTATTGAATCTGATAAAATTTCTTAGTTTTCACATGCTAAGTTGCTTCAGTTGTGTTCTACTCTTTGCGACCATATTGACTGTAGCCCACCAAGCTCCTCTGTCCATGGGATTTTCTAGGCAAGAATACTGGAGTGGGTTGACGTGCCCTCCTTCAAGGGATCTTCCCAACCCAGGGATCAAACTCACATCTCTTATGTCTCCTGCATTGGCAGGCAGGTTCTTTACCACTACTGCCACCTGGGAAGCCCAAGTGTTGGTCTCTCAGTTGTATCTGATTCTTTGCAACCCAATAAACTGTAGCCCACCAGGCTCCTCTGTCCCTGAAATTATCCAGGCAAGAATACTAGAGTGGGTAACCATTCCCTTCTCCATGGGATCTTCCCAACCAAGGGATCGAACCCAGGTTTGCTTTGCAGACTGATTCTTTACCATCTGAGCCAGTAGGAAAACCCACAGTTTTCACATAAGCACTGACTAAAACTGACTCTTGTTGACTTTCTGTCTTACTCTCCACCAATCCTTGGTAATTGTAAAATGTTTTTTACCCTTAAGTCCCATGCTTTATCCTTTGTTTTAGCAAAAATAATAATAATAATAATTTTCTGGGTTTGTAGCCACTGACATCAGCTCCTCTCCTCTTTATCCATTCTTTCTTCTCGCTTATCTCAGAGAAAGAAGTAACTTTCCCATGGGACCTTCTCTACAAATTTCAATGCTAGTTTTTAAATCTCTCTCTACTGTTTTCTTTCCCTGTCACTACAATTGTTTTTAGGCCTTCTCTATCTGAAAGCTTTCCTTCATCCTGTCATCCTCCCTAAATTATAGTTTGTCTTTCTTTTAATTACCAAACTTTATAACCTAAAATTACTGCCTATATTTTTTTAGTATTCATTTATTCAAAAAATATTTATTAACTGTCTGCTACATGTTAAATACTATTCTAGGCATTAGGGATGCAGTAGTGACCAAAGTAGACAAAACTGTCTACCCCTACAGAGTTTATATTCTACTGGAGAGACAGACAATAAAAAGATAAATGTTATGGTATATTAAAAAGGTCAGCAAACTTTCTATACAGAACCAGATGGTAAATATTTCAGGTTTTCTAGGCCATAGTCTTTCTTGCAAGTACTCAACTTTGCAGTTGTACCATGAAAACAGATGTAGACCAAATGTAAACAAACTGACACGACTTTGTGCTAACAAAACTTTATATTTAGGAACATTAAAATTTGAATTTCATATAACTTTTTGTGTCATAAAGTATTCTTCTTTTGATTTTTTCAACCTTTCAAAAAAGTAAAACTTAGCTTGAAGATGGTAAACTGGATGTAGCCCAAAGGCCATAGATTGCTGATCCTTGTTATATTAGACAGTGATAAGTGCTAGAGAAAACTAAGTAGGAAAGGGTAGTATTAAATGTCTTAGAGGAGGAATGAAGGGCTGTAATTTTACAGAAGGACTCAGTGAAAAGGTAGTTTTTGAGTAGAAATCTGAGTAAATGAGGGATCTAGCTATGAATATCTTAAACACGAGCATTCCAGACAGAGAGAGTAGCAAGTGCAAAGGCTGTGGGGGGTGTAGGAGTAGAAACATATGGATGGTGTTTGACGAACAGCAGAGAGACTAGTGTGTCTGGAGCTAAGGGAATATTAGGGAAAGTAGGAGATATGATCAAGGAAGTAGCAGGGAAACAGATCTGTAAGAAAGATGTTGTATTGTATTGTAAAGATTTATGTCATTAACTCTTGAGATGGAGAACCAGTGAGGGGCAGAGGAGTGACTCCCATTTTAGTAAAATCACTCATTCACTGTGTTGAACAGACTGAGCTGAGTGTAAGAGTAGAAGCAGGGGGGAAAGGTAGGATGCTACTGAAATAATCTAGGCAAGAGATTATGGTGGCATGAACCAGTATGGAGGAAGTGTGGATGGGGAGAAGTGGTCAGATTCCAGATACAATATGAAAGTGAAGGTGAGAGAATTCTCCAACATACCACATACAGGATAGTAGAAAGTGAAAGTGAAGTCGCTCAGTCGTGTCTGACTCTTTGCAGCCCCATGGACTGTAGCCTACCACACTTCTCTGTCCATGGGATTTCCCAGGCAAGAGTACTGGAGTCGGTTACCATTTCCTTCTCCAGGGGATCTTCCCAACCCAGGGATCAAACCCAGGTCTCCCACATTGAAGGCAGACGCTTTACCATCTGAGCCACCAGGATAGTAGAGGGAAAGACAAGAATGACTCTTTAAAGTTTTTGGCCTCATCATCTACTCCCCTCTTCATGATTTTTGTGTCCACTATTCTATAAATTGCTCTTCTGAATATCACTAGTGACCTTTTAAAAAACTTTTTTATCATACCATGTGGCATGTGGGATCTTGGTTCCCTGATCAGGGATCAAACCTGCATCTCCTGCATTGGAAGTATAGTCTTAACCACTGGACTGCCAGGGAAGTCCTACTAATGGCCCTTTAATGATAAAGTCTAATGATTTGTTCTCAGTCCTTCTTGTTTTCTGGTCTTTCTAGCACAAAAGAATATAATACTGTCAACTACTTTTTCCCTTCTAGAAACTTTCTCTTTGGCTTCTATAACATACTTTTATTCACTGAAGTATAATTGATTTACAGTGTTATTAGTTTCTGGTTTATAGCAAAGTGATTCAGATATATATATGCATATGTATTTTCACATTCTTTTCCATTATTGTTTATTATAAGATACTGAATATAGTTACCTGTACTATATGGTAGGGCCTTTTTTTAAAACTTGTTTTATATATAGTAGCTTGTGTTTGCTAATCCCAGCCTCCTATTCTATCCTTCCCTACCCTCTTTCCTCTTTGGTAACCATAAGTTTGTTTTCTCTGTGTGACATACTCTCTTAATCCTGTGCTCTGACTCTTCCTTTTCTATTTATGTTACTAGCAGTCTCTTTTCCCAAATGTTGGATGAGGGCAGGTACTATGTTTATCTCATTGTCCATTTTATCCTTAACACCGCATGAACATGCTGGGTACATGATAAGTTTTCAGTAAACGTTTTAAAATTTATTTTCTTGATGTTTTATAAGTTTTCAGTAAACATTTGTTGAATTTATTATTTTATTTCAATTGTACACTATCCCCTCAGTAATCCCTTAGCTGCTGTCTTAGCTTCAGCTCTCCATTCCCAAATCTGTATCACTAACCCTGATCTTTCTCATAGCCCACTTCCACCTTTCTACTGTCCTTGGATATATACATCTACCTAAGACTGAAATCTCAGATTCATGGATTCTTTCCTCTCCCTCTGTATTTAGTCATGTTCCACATCTGGTCACTTTTACCTCTGCATTATTTTTGCCAGCTGTCTCCTCTTCCATCTTTACCTTGCTATCCTAGTCCAAGCCTTCATTACCTCTAAGACAATTGGAATAATCTTATAAATGATTATTATATCTTGCTGAAAATTTTCACTGGCTCACTATAAATAAAGACCAAATTCCTTAGACTTAAGATCCTCTGTAATCTTTAAATAAAATAATCTTATTTTATTTCTTGTACACATGTACTGTGTTTATCCCCAACTGTACTACCTGCTGCTTCCTAACCATACTACATATTTTTCTGCCTCTGTAACTTTTCCCATGCTTCTGTATTGCAAATTAACCTCTTCTATATATCCCTACCTTTTGAAATAACTTTTTCAAAGCCTGGATTACAATGACAGTCATAGCTTCCTAAGGAAATTTCTTGAGTCTTGGTCTTCCTCTAAGATTTTGTTAAACATCTGTTTTTACCTGGGTACTAAGGCTTCCCTGGTGGCTCAGAGGTTAAAGCGTCTGCCTGCAATGCAGGAGACCTGGGTTTGATCCGTGGGTCGAAGAAGATTCCCCTGGAGAAGGCAATGGCAACCCACTCCAGTATTCTTGCCTGGAAAATCCCATGGACAGAGGAACCTGGTGGGCTACAGTCCATGGGATCACAAAGAGTCAGACACGACTGAATAACTTCATTTTCACTTATGTTATGCCTTCTGTTCTAGTTATTTGTATACCTGTCTTTGTGTGTGTGCTCAGTCATGTCTGACTCATTGCAACTCCATGGACTGTAACCTGCCAGACTCTGTGCATGGAATTTCCCAGGCAAGAATACTGAAGTGAGTTGCAATCTCCTCCTCCAGGAAATATTCCTAACCCAGGGATCAAACCCATGTCTCCTGCATTAAAGACAGATTCTTTACCCATACCTCCTCTAAGATAAGGCCATGTCTTTATTTTGTCTGATATTCTAGCATAGAGCCTATTGCATAGTAAACACTCATTATATTTAAAAAATAGTCATAGAGACTCCATAAATGCTTGCCAGTTTCCCTGATATAGGAATTCTATTTGTTTATGCTATTTCTGTCCTCCTACTATGGATAATTGGGCATTAAAAGTAACCAAATATATGAATGTCTTTGATTTTCAGAAGTGAATGAGGTTATGTTATTTAAAAAATCATCCTATTATTCCTTTCTCTAGCTCAGTTCCTTTCTTTTAACATGAAACATTAAATCATAGATCATAAATCAATTTGAATGGGTTAAAGAGGTTGGAGAGTCTATTTTCTGAACTCTTAGTAGGTTATGTTACAGATTCATCAGTTCATGCATTTCGTGACATCACTTTGAGATAACAATGCTAAATTTGAGTAGTTTCTTTAGTTTATTTTCTAACTTGTAGAAATGTAAATTTTTAATCACCATTATCTATTCAGTATCTCCAGTACATTTTGTGAGACAATATTAAACTCTAGTGTCATAGACAACAAATCTGTCTTTGGGAAATTTGTAGCACCTTAAGCCCAATACCCTAATTACATTATTTTCGAAAAAGTGTTTGGCTTGTGAAAGTCATAGACTTGAATGGACAGACTTTATATGAGAGAAATGAGCTTGGGTTACAAGTATAGAAGTAATTTATACAACTTGATATAATGGAATTTACTGCAAATCGAAATAAAACTTTAATATTTGTTAAGAGAAGGATAATGGATTCTTTTGGTGATAGTTTATAAGTTAATAGTCATATACAATTGAGTACTCTTTAACTCAATACAAAAATTCCATCCTCAGCTTGTATCTGCAGTTTAGATACATGAATGACATTGTATCACTATAGATTGATAAAACTAAAGCATAATCTCAAAGCACAGTATGGTCATAAGACTTAAAACAGCCCCAAGATGAGACTATTTATAGAAAATTTATAAGACCTAAAGTACAACCAACCATATCTCATGTGCTGGTTTTATATTGGTTCTGTTTGCTATATGAAATACCAAAAATCATGCCTTTCCATTATAGGAGTGAAAATGAGCTTGTGATCAACAGAAGCAAACAGTAACATTCACTAGATGGCACTGTGGCCTCTGTACAATAATAACTTATCAGTGATTTTGAAGCAATTTTGTGACTGTTTGGCAGGTATAGCTTTCCCCACAAACATTTCTGTATGAATGTAAAAGAAAGTTAGCACTTAAGTAACCCTGAGGTAAAGATGAATGTTTACTCATTCTTGGTACAGCCATAATGTAAAAACACTATAATTTAGGTTTTAAGTTAACAGATATTTATTGAAATCTAATCTATGCCTGGTGGGCTTCCCAAGTGGCACAGTGGTAAAGAATTTACCTGCCAGTGCAAGAGATGCAAGAGACCCAAGTTCAGTCCCAGAATTCGAAAGTAGACAGTGGCAACCCACTCCAGTATTCATGCCTGGATAATCCCATGAACAAGGAACCTGGTGGGCTACAGTACATAGGGTCACAAAGAGTCAGACACTACTGAGTGACTGACTGAGCACGCACACACACACACACACACACAATCTATATTGCCTCGTACAAAGAATGTTCAAGTACTGCACAGTTGCACTCATTTCACATGCTAGCAAGGTTATGCTCAACATCCTTCAAGCTAGGTTTCAATAGTATGGGAATGGAGATCTTCCAGATGTACAAACTGGATTTAGAAAAGGCAGAGGAATCAGAGATCAAATTGCCAACATCCGCTGGATCATGGAAAAAGTAAGAGAATTCCAGAAAAACATGGACTTCTCCTTCATTGACTACACTAAAGCCTTTGACTGTGTGGATTACAGCAAACTGCAAAATTCTTACAGAGATGAGAATACCAGACTACCTTACCTGCCTCTGGAGAAACCCATATGCAGATCAAGAAGCAACTGTTAGAACTGGACATGGAACAACAGACTCATTCAAAATTGGGAGTGGAGTATGTCAAGGCTGTTTATTGTCACCCTGTTTATTTAACTTATATGCAGAGTACATCATGTGAAATCCTAGACTGGATGAAGCACAAGCTGGGATCAAGATTGCTGGGAGAAATGTAATAATCTAAGATATGCTGATTACACCACCCTAATGGCAGAAAGTGAAGAGGAATTTAAGAGCCTCTTGATGAGGTTGAAAGAGGAGAGTGAAAAAGCAGTCTGAAAACTCAATGTTCAAAAAACTAGGGTCACAGCATTCGGTCCTATCACCTCATGGCAAATGGGGAAACAGTGACAGAATTTATTTTCTTGGGCTACAGACACTGCAGATGGTGAGTGCAGTCATGATATTAAAAGATGCTTGCTCCTTGGAAGAAAAGCTATGACAAACTTAGACAGCATATTAAAAAGCAGAGACATCACTTGGCTGACAAAGATCCGTATAGTCAAAGCTATGGTTTTTCCAGTAGTCATATACAGACATAGAGTTGGACCATAGAGAAGGCTGAATGCCAGAGAACTTACGCTTTTGAATTGTAGTACTGGAGAACACTCTTGAGAGTCCCTTGGATATTGAGAAGAAACCAGTCAATCCTAAAGGAAATCAACCCTGAGTATTAATTGGAAGGACTGATGCTGAAGCTGAGGCTCCAATCCTTTGGCCACCTGATGCGAAGAGCCGACTTATTGGAAAAGACCCTGATGCTGGGAAAGATTGAGGGCAAGATGAGAAGGGGGCAGCAGAGGATGAGATGGTTGAATGGCATCACCGACTAAATAGATGTGAGTTTTGAGCAAGTTGCAGGAAATGGTGAAGTACAGGGAAGCCTGGCATGCTGCAGTCCATTGGGTCACAAACAGTCAGACATGATTGAGTGACTGAACAACAGCAACTATAGGATAAATTGAAGACATGATCCTTTCTATAGATAAACTTAAAATACTATTGTATTGAGAGTGAAAATGAGATTTATGCACATGAAATAATTAGAAAGTAAAAAGTATTCAATTGAATATTAAAGTGTGATACATACCATATGGATTTAAATTAATAATATGTAAATGAAGATCTTTTGAAAACAGTAATTAATGCATTAGATGATAGAGTCTGATCTGAAGGCATCTCAGTAGGAGAAATGATGAGCCCATTCTAACAAGATGAAGACAAACAAGGAACAATACATCCTGTACTTGAATCCCTAAAATGAACTGTATAAGAACAGAATAAATGAAATGTGACTTAGCAGCAGCACATGTGAAACATTTTGGATTGTTTAGTTCTGTCACTCAGTCGTGTCTAATGTTCATATCAGACATCTCAAAATCTCTAAAGTGAACAAATTTTTTATCTTTATTTTTATCAATATATGTTAAATTCATAAGTAATGTATAGTTATTATAACAAAAAAAGTGACATCAGGTGGCCAAAGTATTGGAGTTTCAGCTTCAAACTGAATTTTAATGCCATTACTATTGTCCAATCTAAATTCATCTCTGTTTCCCTGTGTCTTTTTCTGTTCTGCTGTGTGTCGCTCCTTTGCATTCTATCTTGCTGCCTTTAGAGTCCGTTTCTATTCTTCCCAGAAGTTCCACTTCCGCTTTCACACACACGTCTTTCACTCCACTTACACATCTACAAAAGTCTCGTTAGCTTTAAAACAGGTCAGTGTTTCCCGACTCAAAACAAAGTTTTGAGGTTTAATTTTTTTCAGCCCTATTGTTTTGTCTTGATTTTTGGTTTGGGGTTGAGTCTGGTTTTGTTTTCGCTCAAGAGTGTAAACAAGAATTCAGTTACCATAGCACTGGCTCTTATCACCTTGCTATTAGGAAATGTATTTTATCACACTGGATTTTTCCCAACCACTACTTCTGTGTGGAGACAATCTAAAAGAGGTCACTTCAGTTCAGTCGCTCAGTCATGTCCGACTCTTTGCGACCCCATAGTCCGCAGCACGCCAGGCCTCCCTGTCCATCACCAACTCCCGGACTTTACTCAGACTCATGTGCATTGAGTCGGTGATGCCATCCAACCATCTCATCCTCTGTCGTCCCCTTCTCCTCCTGCCCTCAATCTTTCCCAGCATCAGGGTCTTTTCAGATGAGTCAGCTTTTCACATCAGGTGGCCAAAGTATTGGAGTTTCAGCTTCAACATCAGTCCTTCCAGTGAACACCCAGGACTAATCTCCTTTAGGATGGACTGGTTGGATCTCCTTGCAGTCCAAAGGACTCTCAAGAGTCTTCTCCAACACAATGAAAGATTAAAAAAAGCACAATTACCACTTTGTTCCATGGTCTCAGTCCAGGTTGTCTCAAGTCTATAATGGAGATCAGGCAAGGCTATGAGAACTATTGAAGCAGGGTTTTTGCAGAAACCTGCCTCAGTTACTCTTAAAATTAGACTGAACAAAGGCTAGGTACAGTAATACCCAGACAACTTTATCTAAGAATTATTTCTTAAAGTGGAAAAGAACGAGAGTAAAGAATCAAAGTAGACCATATCCAGGGAAGGAGAGCTGGTATCACTCAAGCGTGTTGAATGGAAATGCTGTTGCCAGAGCTCTGATATTTCTTATTTCCCAGTTCTGCGCAGCATTGAGGCAGCTGTTTCTTTTTTAAGTATTGTCATCTAAGATGCTTGCTTATCCTTGGCATAAAGCCACAATCAGAGACTCCTGGTTAGTAATTGCCACCTACCCTTACAATGATAAACTAGCCTTGGGGTAATTTTTTACCTTTCCTTTAGTTAATACTTTTGGTTAACACCCAACTTTCCTCCCTCTTACAAGTGTCCAAAATGATATTACAATCTGGAAATGTACCAAAATTGACATAAAACATTTTTCTAATCTGTAGTTACCATGAAAGTGAAAGTTACTCAGTCGTGTCCGACTCTTTGGGACCCCATGGACTATACAGTTCATGGAATTCTCCAGGCGAGAATACTAGAGTGGGTAGCCTTTCCCTTCTCCGGGGCATCTTCCCAAGCTAGGGAGCGAACCTAGGTCTCCCGCATTGTAGGTGGATTCTTTACCAGCTGAGTCTCAAGGGAAGTCCAAGAATACTGAAGTAGGTAGTGTATCCCTTTTCCAGGAAATCTTCCTGACCCAGGAATCAAACAGGGGTGTCCTGCACTGCAGGCGGATTCTTTACCTACTGTGCTATCAGGGAAGCCATTTAGTTAGAAATGGCTTATTCTTAATTTTTGCTCCCCCCAAAAGGAAATATGTATTATATGAATAGTGATCGTTGAAAATAAAAACAGCAAATAAAAGTTTTTAAGCCAATATATATCACTAATTTTAAATATGGAATTATATTCTGATTTAATACTCTATTTTTATAGAAGTTTGGACCAAGTATCCAGCTAAGTTCAAATGAGCCAAAACAAACTACAAGGGGTACTTCTAATATTGAAGAAGGTATGTTTTAGTTTAAACATTTTCCTCCTAGCTTTGTTCCCAATGATTTCATTTTTGTTGTTCTTATACATATGTTCCAAAGTTCTTACATATCACATGACTGTTATACCACCAATTAGGACCTGAATTCTCCTCACCCTGCACATTTAGACTGTTGCCAGTTGTTATTTGTTCTAAGTAATAATATATTGAACATCTTTCTACATCTGATTTTTTTCCTGACTATTTGATAATTTCCATATTTATATACTCAGAATTAAAATTAGAGTACCTGGCTTAATTGGCACCTAACTAATATTTATTGAATGAAACTCTGTGAG
>SJYC01046776.1:0-69246 GCA_006408675.1 Madoqua kirkii | reverse complement strand
GTTTTTTCAGAGAAATCAGCTGACACCCTTATGGAGGGCGTTCCATTGTATTTTACTCTTTGTGTTTATATTACTGTCTTTAGAATTTTCCCTTTAAATTTACTATTTTAATTATAATATGTTTTTGCTGTAGGCTTATTCAAATTCACTTTATTTGGGAACTTCTGTGCTTCCTGTTTCTGAATACTGTTTTCTTCTTTGGGTTTGGGAGGTTTTTGGCCATAATTTTTTCAAATACATTTTGATATCATTTTCTCTTTCTTTTCTAGCTGGGAACACTATTATATGTAGGTTGGCACAGTTTATATTATCCCATAGATCTTATATGTTGCATTCATGTTTTTTTTTTTTCCAATTTGTCTTTCTGTCTGCTGTTCTAATTGGGTGATTTCCATTATTCTATCTTCTGGACCATTTATTTATTCTTCTGCATTATTTTCTGCTCCTTACTGCCTTTTTGTTGTTGTTTAGTTGTGTCTGACACTTTTGCGACACCATGGAGTGTAGCTTGTCAGGTTCCTTTGCCCATGGTATTTTCCAGGTAAGAATACTAGAGTGGTTTGCCATTTTCTTCTCCAGGGGATCTTCCCAACCCAGGGATTGAAGTCACATTCCCTGCATTGGCAGGGGGCTTCTTCTAAACTGAGACACCTAGGAAGCCCCTTTATTGCTCTTAGTTTACGTTTTATCTCAGCAATTGAGTTGTCTAATTCTTATGTGTTTCTCTTTATTTTTTCTACTTCCTTGTTACAGTAATCTGCATTTCTATTGATTGTTGTTGTTCAGTTGCTCAGCCATGTCCAGCTCTTTGTGACCCCATGGACTGCAGCACATCAGGCTTCCCTGTCGTTCACCATCTCCCATAGTTTTCTCAAACTCATTTGTATTGAATCAGTAATACCATCCAACCATCTCATCCTCTGTCATCCCCTTCTCCTTCTGCCTTCAATCTTTCCCAGCATCAGGGTCTTTTTCAATGAGTCAGCACTTCACTTCAAGTAGTCAAAGTATTAGAGTTTCAGCTTCAGCATCAATCCTTCCAATGAATATTCAGGGTTGATTTCCTTTAGGATTCACTGGTTTTAACACCTTGCCATCCAAGGGACTCTCATGTGTCTCCTCCAGCACCACAAATGTCCGTAGAGTCAAAGCATTTCTATTGATAATCTTTCTTAATTCTTTTAGCATTTAGAAGAGAATATTTTTTCCCATCATTCTCTCAATGATTTTTTGTGTCTTTCTGAACAATTGCCCACTCAAACTCAGTCTCCCAGACCCAGGGAATTTGGCTAATTGCATAGGTTATTTGTTTCACATGTTATCATTAATGCATGTATAGGGAATAGTAAGAATATGAGTCCCACTTTTTTATTTGTTATGACTACATTTTCCAGTCCTAATAATAGGATTCTTTTCCAGAACTATAACTCCTGATAGTCAGCAACAAATTACAAATAACCTTAACCTAATTTGCTCAGAAGGAAGACAGGCCAGGAAAAACTGAGTCATCTTTTTATGAAAAGTGCCACTGAAATTATTTTTCACTTGCAAAACCCATTGGAAAGGAGCAGTAAACATCATGAACTCAAACCAAGGTCAAATGACTATATCCTTAGCTCATTAAACATAAACTCAATCCCCAGCTACCTGGGAAATACTTACAAAGCCTTTCAGGTTGACCACACAGAATTTGGTCTTCTGTTTTGAAAATGACCAGCATGCAGGACTATAAAGAGCAGCTGATGTGAATGATTAAGAAGACAACATTTTAAGGATAGACTACTCATTTTATGAAATAAAAACTTTAAAATATGAAAGTTTTATGAAATAATGGGCGTGAGTCTGAGTGAACTCCAGGAGTTGGTGATGGACAGGGAGGCCTGGCATGCTGCGATTCATGGGGTCGCAAAGAGTCGGACATGACTGAGCGACTGAACAGAAAGAAACTTCCCTTATACTCAAGTATAGAAGTATCTGCATTTTTTCTGAATTGCTTTTGAGAAGCTTAAATAAGTTTTAATTAACTAGTAAGCTAATTCAGGACAATATACAGACATATTTGAAAAAACAGACTCTAAATCTGATTATTTCACCTGCAATAAACATGCCTACATTCTATCTTTAGTGGGAAAGGACTTATTAACCAAGAGATATAATTTATAATATGTTTATCATAGATCTTTCATAAGTTTGTATACTTGTACTTAGTTGCTGTTCTAAGATAAGAAAATATTTTAGATTGGTAACATACAACTAGATTTGCTGTGGTACATGGCGCTTATTTCCATGTATTCTTTGGTGCAGTAAAATGCTGCAGTTGAAACAGAAAACAATATCAAAAGTGGTATAAATAGACTAAAATTTCATTACGTTAGGCTTTGCTTATAAGTATTATTGATAAAAATAATAGAGCTTTCCTCCACTTATTAGTTGGGGGGACAGAAAAGAGGTCTTTTAATAGAGAGAAAGCACTACTGAACTCACCAAGGGAGAACAATTAATTTGTTGGGTAATTGTCAGTTAGAAAACTGGGATATAAAAGACAATTCAATGTTCATTGCAGCATTGTTTATAATTGCCAGGACATGGAAACAACCTAGATGTCCATCAGCAGATGAATGGATAAGAAAGCTGTGGTACATATACACAGTGGAGTATTACTCAGCCCTTAAAAAGAATAAATTTGACTCAGTTCTAATGAGACAGATGAAACTGGAGCCAATCATACAGAGTGAAGTAAGCCAGAAAGAAAAACACCAATACAGTATAGTGACATATATATATGGAATTTAGAAAGATAGTAATGATGACCCTGTAGGTGAGACATCATAGAGACACAGAGGTATAGAACAGACTTTTGGCCTCTGAGGGAGAGGGAGAGGGTGGGATGATTTGGGAGAATGGCACTGAAACATGTATACTATCATATAAGAAATGAAGCGCCAGTCTATGTTCAATACAGGATACAGGATGCTTGGGGCTGGTGTACGGGATGATCCGGGGAGATGGTATGAGGTGGGAGGGGGCTTTGGCATTGGGAGATCGTGTACACCTGTGGCTGATTCATGTCAATGTATGGCAAAACCAATACAGTACTGTAAAGTAGAATAAAGTATTAAAAAAAAGAAGAAGAAGAAGAAGATCAAAGGAAGGTGATGAAATGCTCCATAGCAGTGTCTGTCTGCCCAGATGCTTGATTGGAACTATTATATATTAGATGAGTGCTTACACTAAAAATGATTGAATGACTGGTTCAGGCAAACAAGACACAGCGTCTATTTGTATTTAGTTTTTTCCTACCCCACACACCTATGCTAACTTTCTTCATCCATGGTCCTGAAAAACCGTTGACTTCTCAGTGTCATCCAACTAGGAAATACAATCCTGGACTGGCTACTAAGTCTCCTTCAAACACACCTGAATTCCTATTAAAATTTTCAGTATTATAAAGAAAAAAAGAGGATATAGAAAAATTTATAGTAGAACATTTTATATTTTTATTTTATCTCACTATTTGAAAAACACTGTGTCAGTGTATGGCAGAGCCAATGCAGTGTTGTGAAATGGAATAAAGTATTAAATTATAAAAAAATAAAAAATAAAATTAAAAAAAAAAAGAAAGAAAGTAAAGGCAACAGGATTTGCTGATGGATCAGAGAGATAATTTAGGGTATGCAATAGTGGTTAAGGAAGAAGGCAGTGGCACCCCACTCTAGTATTTTGCTTGGAAAATCCCATGGATGGAGGAGCCTGGTGGCCTGCAGACCATGGGGTCGCAAAGAGTCAGACATGACTGAGCGACTTCTCTTTCACTTTTCACTTTCATGCATTGGAGAAGGCAATGGCAGCCCACTCCAGTGTTCTTGCCTGGAGAATCCCAGGGACGAGGGAGCCTGGTGGGCTCCCGTCTCTGGGGTCACACAGAGTTGGACACGACTGAAGTGGCTTGTCAGCAGCAGCCCAGAATTAATCCTTCTACATCTTTCTAGCTGAATAAATTTGGGTAAGTTACTTAACCTCTAAACCTTAGAAATAAAATTCTTCTGCCTATAAAAAGTAGTGTCAGTAGCTACCTCATTCTTGGGATTGAGGCTAAACAAGATCTCATAGTCTTGGCTTTTATTGTGCATGCATGTTCAGTTGTGTCTCACTCTTTGTGACCCCGTGGACTGTAGCCTGCCCGGCTCCTCTGCCTTTGGAATTTCCCAGGCAAGTATATTAGAGCAGATTGCCCTTTCCTCCTCCAAGGGATCTTCCTGACCCAGGTATCCAACCCACAATTTTTGTATCTCCTGCATTGACAGGCAGATTCTTTACCACTGCACCTCCTGGGTAGGTTCTCAATAAAGGGTGGGTGACGATGATGGTGATGACAATGATGACAGATTCCTATAATTTGGGATCTAAAGAATCATCTTCCTTTTCTGAACTCAGAAGTCACATTTATCTGTATCATCAATGTACCAGTTCAGTTCAGTTGCTCAGTCATGTCTGACTCTGTGACCCCATGAACTGCAGCACGCCAGGCCTCCCTGTCCATCACCAATTCTCAGAGTCCACCCAAACTCATGTCCATTGAGTCAGTGATGCCAGCCAACCATCTCATCTTCTGTCATCCCCTTCTCCTCCTGCCCTCAATCTTTCCCAGCATCAGGGTCTTTTCAAATGAGTCACCTCTTTGCATCAGGTAGCCAAAGTATTGGAGTTTCAGCTTCAGCATCAGTTCTTCCAATGAATACCCAGAACTGATCTCCTTTAGGATGGACTGGTTGAATCCTCTTGCAGTCCAAGGGACTCTCAAGAGTCTTCTCCAACACCACAGTTCAAAAGCATTAATTCTTTGGCGCTCAGCTTTCTTTATAGTCCAACTCTCACATCCATACATGACTACTGGAAAAACCATAGCCTTGACTAGATGGACCTTTGTTGACAAAGTAATGTCTCTGCTTTTTAATATGCTGTCTAGGTTGGTCAATCTACCTCAGTATACATCAGTCTCAGTCTACATCAATATACCTGCTATATACAATTTAACTTTACCTGTGTTAAAAATTTCAGCTACCCAAAGCCATATATTGCCTCACATGTCTTTGCAACCAGGAATTTGTGCACAGAGAAAACATTCAATAGATATTAGTTAAAAGAGGAAATGAAGAAGTTCCTGCTTTACCTTTAGTTAAATTAGAAACCCTGTTTGTAAGATCAGAGTCACTTGAAGTTGTTTTTTAATTATCTGCTTTCCTCTCTTATCATTTGTAATAAGTGGATGATAATTGCAAGTGAACGGCATCTTATACGATTTGAGGAGCTCATAAATTTCTACAGCAAAAACTACCACAGGTATCTAGGTCTAAAGATCATTCTCATAGGTACTTACCTGAACAATCAAACCACTAAATCCTGTCCACATGACTGGAATTCAGTCCCTGTGAAAGTCATTCTGACTGTTGATGTCTGTAGACCTGGTGTTTTCCTCACAGTGACACACTCAGGAACCCTAATCACTACCTGAGCAGCAAGCCAGGGGGCTCTATACAGAAAGAGGAAAGAGACACTGAATCATCAGGCCAAATGAAGGCCTAAAAATTCTTCAGTCCTACCTCTGTCTCTTCTCTAATGATAAAACCTCAGTCATTAAAAACACATTCTGCACCATCAATACAGCAGTATTTACTCTGAAGGTCTTTCAAGAGACTTTTTGATGTTGTGACAATAATTTAGAGCCCCACACTTCCTCCTGTTGTGATGTTGAAAACACACATTGTGGTTAATTACCTACATTGTCAACATCACCTCTTAATGAGAGGCAGCCTGAGTGTAAGTCCAGTTCTACAAGCCCTGTGTCACTTTACATAAGTTTCCCAAATTTGTGCCCAATTTTCCTCATCTACAGAGTAGAAATGATGATAGTATTATCTACTTTGAAGACTAAAGGTGATATTAACTACATCAAGATATAAAATTACCTACAACAGGATCTGGCACAAGTGTTAGAGACATTCTGGCTATTATTATAATTCTTTAATCTCATGAGAATTATTGTTATTATTTGACAATTTCAATTGTAGTAAATTAAAAGCTAACACATCATCTGTATTATATCAAAACATGGGACTTTCTAGAGACTGCCCTGATGCTCCAGTGGCTCAGATTCTTTACTTCCACTTCAGGGACCCAGATTTGATCCCTGGTCAGGGAACTAAGATATCACATGCCTTGCATATGGCACAGCCAGAAACAATTTTTTTAACTGTTAAAAAAAAGAAAAGAGAAAAACCTGGGACTTTTCTACTTACCAGGGCTGTTGCTGCGCAAGGATGAAATTTGTCACAGTCCACACCTTACATGGTGAAGTATCAGTGAGGTTAGCTTGCTTCGCAGCCTTGTAACCTGGCTGTGTGGTGAGTTCAATCATTCCAGAGTGGGTAAATCCAGAATCTTTGTATAATCTGGATGTGAGCACTGGTTTTCTTGCACGTCATACAGTTTGGTGGGTGGTCTTCATCAATGGCGGTCACTCTCACAACTTTGTAGAAAGCTGCCAATAATATTTATATTAAGATCCATTTTTGTCATACAGCTGCACCATTTTAAAAAGCTTAATGTGTCTTTGTCTACCAGATAGTATCATAGGTTTCTCAAAGGGTCCACCTGAATCTTTTTGGACCATGCAATGTGTTTGAAAAGCAAAAGTCTACATGTCAGAAAGTGGATTTATAGATGGTCCACTTAAGCCACATGGCATGAGTGAGTTAACAATAACTTTATAAAGTTAATAGTTTGAAACACTGCAAGTTTATTTTCTAACAGACATTATGCTAAGATTAGTATCAGATAATGGTTCCCAGTACAGACTCTGAAACCAGACTGCCTAGGTTCCAAATCTCAGCTCTGACTCTCACCAGCTATAACTCATTAGAAAGTTCTAGAACCTCTTTGGGCCTCACAATCTTTATCTGCAACTAGTAATAATAATAGTACCTACCACATGGAATTATGGTGGGGATTAAATAAGTTAAAATACATAAGACACATAGAACAGAGCCTGATATATAGTAAATGTTACATAAGGATTAGGTATTATTTATACACATTATCTCATTACATCTCAACAGCCTTATGATGTCTGTACTATCATTGCCCAAATGTTATAGATAAGGTAACTACAGCCCAGTGGTACTAACTTACCCAAGGTCACAGAGCTACTAAAGACAGAGTCAGGATTCAAATCTGTAGTTGCCAAATCTATGCATTTTAAAAATTACTTGTTATAAGTCCAGTGTGTAGTTCTCCCAAATAATCTTTTAGAAGAAACATGGGTGTGATAGATGGATTGCATTAATATGTTCTAATTATTTACCATTCTTAAGTTCATAGTGCCCTCCCATGCGGCTTGTTTTGGCTGATGGAACAGAAGCAAACTGGCCACCACCAAGTTTGAAAACCACTTGTGTACCCAGCCATGCCTTACTCCTGCATCTCTTCCTCTGCCCTGAGAAGTGCTCAGATTAGCCTGTCCGAGGAGGAGAGAGGAGATGGATCATCCAGTCACTCCTTATGAGCCAAGGTACATCAGCAAAAAGCCAACAAATTCCCGAAATTTTGAGCAAGCTTAGCCACAACCATAGGGACAGCCCAGCCAATTCTCAGACTCGTGGGCTAAATAAATGTTCAGTTCAGTTGCTCAGTTGTGTCCAACTCTTTGCAACCCCATAGACTGCAGCATGCCAGGCCTCCCTCCCATTGCCAACTCCTGGAGTTTACTCAAACTCATGTCCATTGAGTCAGTGATGCCATCCAACCATCTCATTCTCTGTCATCCCCTTCTCCTCCCACCTTCAATCGTTCCCAGCATCAGGGTCTTTTCAAATGAGTCAGTTCTTCACATCAGGTGGCCAAAGTATTGGAGTTTCAGCTTCAGCATCAGCCCTTCCAATGAATGCTCAGGATTGATTTCCTTTAAGATGGACTGGTTGGATCTCCTTGCAGTCTGAGGGACTATCAAGAGTCTTCTCCAACACCACAGTTCAAAAGCATCAATTCTTTGGCGCTCAGCTTTTTTTATAGTCCAACTCTCACATCCATACATGACTACTGGAAAAACCATGGCCATGACTAAATGGACCTTTGTTGACAGAGTAATGTCTCTGCTTTTTAATATGCTGTCTAGGTTGGTCATAGCTTTTCTTCCAAGGAGTCAGAGAAGCCCCAGCAGGACAGTAGGCCCTGGAGCGGCAGCTGTGCAGCACTGGAGCAGCTGTGAGGAGACACACCATGTCCAAGGGCAAAGGAGAAGCCCCAGCAAGACAGTAGGGGGGCAAATTCCCATTTAGAATTAAACCCCATTACCAACAGAGACACTCAGAGGGCTCAAACAAACCTTGTGCACACCAGGACCCAGGGACCCCACAGACTGAGCCAGAACTGTGTTTGAGTGTCTCCTGTGGAGGTGTGGGTCAGCAGTGGCCTGCCACAGGGGCAGGGGCAAGGGCTCTGGGTGCAGCAGTTTTCGGTATGACATAAGCCCTCTTGGAAGAGGTCGCCATTAACCCCACCATAGAGCTGCCAGAACTTACACAGGACTGGGAGGTAGATTCTTGGAGGGCACAGACAGAACCTTATGTGTACCAGGACCCAGGAGAAAAGAGTAGTGATCCCACAAGAGACTGATCCAGACTTGGCCAGGAATGTCCAGGAGTCTCTGGCAGAGGCGTGGGTGGGTGGTGGCCTGCTGCAGGGTTGAGAGCACTGAGTGTAGCAGTGTATGCATGGGATCTTTTGAGGGAGTCGCCACTATCTTCATTACGTCCACCATAGTTTCAGTTCAGTTCAGTTCAGTTGCTCAGTCGTGTCTGACTCTTTGTGACCCCATGAATCACAGCACTCCAGGCCTCCTTGTCCATTACCATCTCCCAGAGTACACTCAGTCTCATGTCCATCGAGTCCATGATGCCATCCAGCCATCTCATTCTCTGTCATCCCCTTTTCCTGCTGCCTCAAATCCCTCCCAGCATCAGAGTCTTTCCCAGTGAGTCAACTCTTCGCATGAGGTGGCCAAAGTACTGAAGTTTCAACTTTAGCATCATTACTTCCAGAGAAATCTCAGAGCTGATCTCCTTCAGAATGGACTGGTTGGATCTCCTTGCAGTCCAAGGGACTCTCGAGAATCTTCTTCAACACCACAGTTCAAAAGCATCAATTCTTTGGCGCTCAGCTTTCTTCACAGTCCAACTCTCATATCCATACATGACCACTAGAAAAACCATAGCCTTGACTAGAAGGACCTTTGTTGGCAAAGTAATGTCTCTGCTTTTGACTATGCTATCTAGGTTGATCATAACTTTTCTCCCAAGGAGTAAATGTCTTTTAATTTCATGGCTGCAATCACCATCTGCAGTGATTTTGGAGCCCCCAAAAATAAAGTCTGACACTGTTTCCACTGTTTCTCCATCTATTTCCCATGAAGTGATGGGATCGGATGCCATGATCTTTGTTTTCTGAAAGTTGAGCTTTAAGCCAACTTTTTCACTCTCCTCTTTCATCAAGAGGCTTTTTAGTTCCTCTTCACTTTCTGCCATAAGAGTGGTGTCATCTGAGGTTATTAATATTTCTCCTGGCAATCTTCATTCCAGCTTGTGCTTCTTCCAGCCCAAGGAAGAGGTGTGGACACCTTTCTCATGATGGCCTCATGATCTACCACCATAATTTGGCCCCAGGTAAATAGCTGGGAGGGAACACAGCTCCACCCATCAATAGAAAATTGGATTAAAGATTTACTGAGCATGGCCCCACCCATCAGAACAAGACCCAGTTTCCCCCTCAGGCAGTCTCTCGCATCAGGAAGCTTTCATAAGCCTCATCCTTCTCCATCACAGGGTTGGGTTCAGTTCAGTTCAGTTCAAACAGTTCAGCTCAGTTCAGTTCAGTTCAAACAGTTCAGTTCGGTTCAGTTCAGTTCAGTCCAGTCCAGTCCAGTCCAGTCCAGTCCAGTCCAGTCCAGTTCAGTTCAGTTCAGTTCAGTCGCTCAGTCGCTCAGTCGCTCAGTCGTGTCCAACGCTTTGCAACCCCATGAATCACAGCACGCCAGGCCTCCCTGTTCATTACCATCTCTCGGAGTTCACGCAGACTCACGTCCATCGAGTCCGTGATGCCATCCAGCCATCTCATCCTTGATCATCCCCTTCTTCTCCTGCCCCCAATCCCTCCTAGCATCAGAGTCTTTTCTAATGAGTCAACTCTTCACATGAGGTGGCCAAAGTACTGGAGTTTCAGCTTTAGCATCATCCCTTCCAAAGAAATCCCAGGGCTGATCTCCTTCAAAATGGACTGGTTGGATCTCCTTGCAGTCCAAGGGACTCTCAAGAGTCTTCTCCAACACCATAGTTCAAAAGCATCAATTCTTCGGCACTCAGTCTTCTTCACAGTCCAACTCTCACATCCATACATGACCACAGGAAAAACCGTAGCCTTGACTAGATGGACCTTAGTCAGCAAAGTAATGTCTCTGCTTTTGAATAAACTATCTAGGCTGGTTATAACTTTTCTTCCAAGGAGTAAGCGTCTTCCAATTTCATGGCTGCAGTCACCATCTGCAGTGATTTTGGAGCCCAAAAAAATAAAGTCTGACACTGTTTCCACTGTTTCTCCATCTATTTCCCATGAAGTGATGGGATCGGATGCCACGATCTTTGTTTTCTGAATGTTGAGCTTTAAGCCAACTTTTTCACTCTCCTCTTTTACTTTCATCAAGAGGCTTTTTAGTTCCTCTTCACTTTTTGCCATAAGGGTGGTGTCATTTGCATATCTGAGGTGATTGATATTTCTCCCAGCAATCTTGATTCCAGCTTGTGTTTCTTCCAGTCCAGTGTTCCTCATGATGTACTCTGCATAGAAGTTAAATAAGCAGGGTGACAATATACAGCCTTGATGTCCTCCTTTTCCTATTTGGAACCAGTCTGTTGTTCCATGTCCAGTTCTAACTGTTGCTTCCTGGCATGCATACAGATTTCTCAAGAGGCAGGTCAGGTGGCCTGGTATTCACATCTCTTGACAGACTGAAAACCACAGTCACAGAAAATAAATGTCCACTGTTGCTTTATTCTCATTTTCTGTAGTTTTCATTATCCAGCACACTTTTAGTAATAGATAACTGATACAATACCCACTCCAGTGTTCTTGCCTGGAGAATCCCAGGGACTGGTGAGCCTCGTCTATGGGGTCACACAGTGCCAGGAGCCAGCACAAGGAGTCCCACCCTTGGCAATGGTCATGAGGTTAAGGGCTCCAACAGGCAAAGGCAAGTCCAGCCTTAAGGGAGCCTCACTGGATTTTCTCGAGCATCTACTCCCAAAACCAGAGTCTGCCTGCTGTACTGCATTATGCTTTTCACTTATGCTTCTGACATTAACAGGGGCTGTCCCCCACCACCTTCCTCTAATAGGAATTAACCTAGAGCTCCAGTCAATAAGTCTCCTGGGTATAAAAAGAATGTCTCAGCTTAAACCCCTCTGATAGCTTTCTAACTTACCTGACCTATCTGTCCGGATTTTTACAACTGCACATGTGAATTGTTTACAGCCTCCCAACCACAAGAGGCACCGAAAGCTTAAGAAATTCTAGGAAAAAATCATTAGAATAAAACTGATTAAGGGTTGCAATGTTGAGCCAATACTTGCTGCCAAGTTTTCATATCTTTTAATGTAACTTTATTTAGTACTTTGAAGGTGATGCAAATTAAAGATAAACACTACAGGGAAAATGAGATTAACATTCATTAAGGAAGAAAGCCATAAAATGTTAACAGGCCTTAGGGCCAGAAGATAATGTAAATCACCTGAGACCCTTTGTTTAGGGAAAGATTTGCAGAAAGAAAGCCTGGTCTTGGTAAGGGTCAGGGCTACTGACCCTGCATAGCTTTGTATTATCCATTGATCTCTATGTACAACCAAAAGTATAAAAAGCTTTCCTGGAAAATAAAGAATGGACCACTTCCTAGAAAGACTGGTTTCCCCCATGTGGTCTTTTCTCGTGTTCTCCTTTTCAGGCTGATCCCTTGGAACGCGGAGGTTCTCCATGTCTACTTATTTGCCCGGGCTTCTAAGACCCACGAAAGAGGGAGCCCAGGCCGGGGCACCCTCCACTATTCAAGCGGGAGCCTGTGGCCGAATGTAGACAGTGCAAGTTTCTTGAGACTTTATTAGCTTTCCATGTAACAAGGAATATCAGCCTCTTTTCTCCACTTATTTTCCTACTACACTATTTCTTTCTAATCTCCCTCCGTATCTTTAATTAAACAATTAATTTCTAGGACTCCAACACTGTCCTCACTTTGAATTCCCTAGATCCACCGGGGCTGGACCCCAGCAGCACAGAGTTGGACACAACTGAAGCAACTTAGTAGCAGCAGCAGCAGCAACAGATACAATGGGGTCTGCCCTGGTAGCTCAGTGGTAAAAATCCCCCATAGTGCCAGAGATGTGGGTTTGATACCTGGTCTGGGTGATCTCCTGGTGGAGAAAATGGCAACCCACTCCAGTATTCTTGGCTGGAGAACCCCATGGACAAAGGAGCCTGGAGTGGTACAGTCCATGGAGTTGTAAAGGAGTCAAATACAATGACCAGGCTTGCCACACAATGACTGGGCTTAACAACATGTATTATCTAGGACATTTGGGTTTCTGATAACTAAGAATGAAAATTAGGATGAAGAAATCCTTTCATGTGCTGTCCCCACCCCCTTCACCCTCATGGGTTCTTTCTCTGTTTGCAACTTTGTTTACCAAGATTCATCAGTCTCTGAAAATGTGTCATTAAGCAGGCAATGAACATGACTAAGAATACCAAGAACAGACAAACCACATTTGTGAAAAGGGTCTTAATATTTCATTATGACAAATCCAGAATATTAAAAGTCCAACCTACTGTTTCTGTGAAAGCATCACTATTAGAGAAGGGTGTTGTAGCTGATAAAGGACCATGTAAAATAGGTTATGGATGACCTTGCCATCTCCAGCCTACATTGTTGGGCAGAGAGGGTGCCATTTTCACATTTAGCACCTGGCAAAGTATAATGGGAAGCTTATTCGTCTATAGGTGAAAAAATTAACCTTTCAGTAAAACTAAAAGCTATCTTGAAGATCTTTAGCTAAGTTTAAAATAGAGAAATTATGAAACTGCAACTCTGCCAAACTTCCTCATCAAAAAACTACTGGAAATCAAACTTGTTTTTCTTCATGACTTGCAACCCAGAGTAATTTAATTTTCATGTCTTTTCTCCTCAGTCATTTCTGATAGTTCTGATAAAGGATTTTTTTTTTTTTTTTTTTTTTGCCTATGCCTCCCTCTTTTCAGCATCTTTTTGTCAATGAGAGTTTCAGGTATTTATTAACTATCAAAATTTTCTTTTTTACTTTAAATATGATAGACTCTCATAATTTTTTTAGGCTGGAAAAAAATGGAGTCCTCAAGGCACACTCAAATCCTCTGTACTAATCAATGCAGCATGAAAAAAGATCTCTACAGTAAAAGATTTTTGATATCCTCAAGGTCTACAGGCTAAATGTTTGATATTCTGAGATGAGTTGGTTTTCAGAGTAGTATTAACTTTCCAATTTCCTCCTTTAAAGCAAGTTGCCACTGAGTTTGAAGATTTTGTCTCCTCTAATGGGTATCACCTCAAAACACTAACCCTCTCCTAATTTTATTTACCATGGTAGGGAAGATCAAGGGACAATTTTAAAAATCAAGGGAAAGGTTCTAGCACACTGTAGCACTCAATGAATTTTAGTGGTTGTTTTTGTTATTATTACTATTGGCAATGCTGCCATGGCTACTGCTAAGTATGTATCATGTAGTTTACATACCTACAATGATCAGTTTATCATCATCTCAACTCCATGATGTAATTATTACTATCTCCATTCTACCAATGAGAACTAAAATGCACTTGAAAGTTATGGGATTAACCTAGTCATTTAACTGACAGTGGCTGATGCAGAATTTGAATCCAGTTCTGTTTGGTATTTTTATTACATCATGTTCTTATGAAGACCTAGAAGTCTTCTCTCTGGTAGAGCAGGTCAGAAGTCAGCTATTTGGAGAATAGTACACATAGGAATGACTCATTTATCTTTTTGTGTGAACTCTCAGCACTTGTTTTCAGACTTCTGGAGGCCTCAGTCATCAAAATCCATCCCCAAAAGCAGCCTGGAATACTAAATGGAGAACTGGACTGGGAACTTGGACGTCTGCATTCAGCTATCACCTCTGCCACTCACTAGCTATGTGACCCAATTCTCTCTCCAGCCCCAGTTTTTCTCATAGTAAAACAAAGAGTTTGAATTTTTCCAGCCCTCCCAAATCAGTGATGCTGTAATTGAAAAACCTAAATCCTTCTCCTCAGCCATATTAAGGTATTAAATTTTCCTTAAGAAAACGTAGAAGTGTTCAATATGTTTGAAAGTTTTACCCTCAATATATACAATTACATTTCAGAAAAACTTTTGATATTGGAAGAGAAACTGACATAAAACAGTTGATTCCCATAAAGCAACTGTATTTTTTTTTCTTTTGAATTTTTTATTTTCTACTGGGGTATAGCCTATTATTTAACTTATATGCAGAGTACATCATGAGAAACACTGAACTGGAAGAAACACAAGCTGGAATCAAGATTGCTCGGAGAAATATCAATAACCTCAGATATGCAGATGACATCACCCTTATGGCAGAAAGTGAAGAGGAACTAAAAAGCCTCTTGATGAAAGTAAAAGAGGAGAGTGAAAAAGTTGGCTTAAAGCTCAACTTTCAGAAAATGAAGACCATGGCATCCAGTCCCATCACTTCATGGGAAATAGATGGGGAAACAGTGTCAGACTTTATTTTGGGGGCCTCTGAAATCACTGCAGATGGTAACTGCAGCCATGAAATTAAAAGACACTTACTCCTTGGAAGAAAAGTTATGACCAACCTAGATAGCATATTCAAAAGCAGAGACATTACTTTGCTGACTAAGGTCCGTCTAGTCAAGGTTATGGTTTTTTCCTGTGGTCATGTATGAATGTGAGAGTTGGACTGTGAAGAAAGCTGAGCGCCAAAGAATTGATGCTTTTGAACTGTGGTGTTGGAGAAGACTCTTGAGAGTCCCTTGGACTGCAAGGAGATCCAACCAGTCCATTCTGAAGGAGATCAGCCCTGGGATTTCTTTGGAAGGGATGATGCTAAAGCTGAAACTTCAGTACTTTGGCCATCTCATGGGAAGAGTTGACTCATTGGAAAAGACTCTGATGCTGGGAAGGATTGGGGGCAGGAGAAGAAGGGGACGACAAAGGATGAGATGGCTGGATGGCATCATGGACTCGATGAACGTGAGTCTGAGTGAACTCCAGGAGATGGTGATGGACAGGGAGGCCTGGAGTGCTGCGGTTCATGGGGTTGCAAAGAGTTGGACACGACTGAGTGACTGAACTGAACTATTAGCCCATTAACAATGTTGTGATAGTTTCAGACTAACAGAGAAGGGACTCAGCCATACATATACATGTATCCATTCTCGCCCAAACTCCCCTCCCATCCAGGCTGCCACTAACACTGAGCAGAGAAGCAACTGTATTTTTAAATGCCAGTCTTAAAAGACAAAACTATAGAGAATGATAGAAAAGAACAGAGGTTTTCGGGGTTTAGGGGAAAGGGAAGAATGTCTAGTGCCTAAGACTATTGGCACAGAGAAACTATTCTGTGTGATACCATAATGGTGGATGCATGTCATATGTTTCTTCAAACCCATGGAATGTACAATGCCAACAGTGATCTTTCGTGTACACTCTGGACTTTGGGTGATAATGATGTGTCAATGCAGGTTCAACTGTTTTAACTGTACCACTCTGGTGAAGGATACTGATGGTGAAGGAGTCTATGCCTCTATGGGAGCAGAGGGTATATGGGCAATCTCTTTACCTTCTGCTTAATTTTGCTGTCAACCTAAACTGCACTAAACTACAGTCTTTTTTTTTTTTTTTAATGCAAGTCTCTATTTTAAAATCTAGATTGATTGTCATTAACTTAGGAGGATTATAGAATCCGTTTGATGGTCTCATGAAGGCTATGGATCTTTTCCCTCAGGGACCCTCAAAGCCAGTGTTCAGACCCTCTGGTCCAGATTCACAATTTATAAGCTAAGAGATAATTAGAGGATTATCAACTACTTAGCTTCTGCATAAAGACCCATCATAATGTTCATTAACTCTAGACTTCCCTAGAGCTAGAAGGCTACCACAGAATGGGGAGAATGCAAAGGGATGAAAGAAATTATGGTGATGAGCCTCCCTTATTGCTCAGAAATCAGTATTTTAGTACTTTTGAAAAAAGAGCAGAGGTCCATGGTGGGGAAACCAGGATCAGTCTTGTGATAGTTTTATATGCATTTTTTCCTGAAATTGTCTGGTCATATATTATAAGATGCAGCTGTGTTATATTTCCAGAACTAGAATATAAATCAGTGTGCATTTATTTTACAGAGAGGTTAAGGACTTGTCCAAAACTCCATGATAACACAAAGAACTGAAATCCAAATTTGTGTGTTTTTTATTTCCTAGTCTCGCCTCAAAACAACTGCCTAATGAATGTATTTGCCTGCCAAGGACATAAACTGGTTTGAAGTAGTGTAGGTTCCACCCAGTGATATGCTGGCAAATGTTTAACAACCAGCTCTCTGCAGAAGAAAATAATAGAATGTTAAGTGTAATGTTAAGTGCTGTTAAGTGTATCTGTGAATATATATTCACATAAATACAAGGACCTCTTACCTCCTGAAGTTTCTGGAACGGAGGATCAATAGTGCACATCTTTGAATACAGGGCTGAAATCATTGGCAGGAGCAGTTTCTACAACGATCGTCACTGTTACTAAAAAATTAAACAGTAAATAAATGCTTTGCAGTGGTGGTGGCTTTATTCTAGACACTAGTCAAATGTGCCCCCAGGAACAGGCTTAGGGGAAGATTTGAAATTATGGGGGGATGCTCCTTGCTCCCAGTTGACTCCTGTTTCCAGACTCTGCATTCTCAAGGAACATAAATGAGTTCTAGGCTAACCAAAGCAATTAGTTACAGATATATAATGTGCTGCATGCCATATTTTATTTTATATGATAATGACAGATATATACATATTATATATTGTTGGGAACTGACGACCCCCACGACCTCTGACCGTAAGAGCCTGCTGGCCTTTATCTTGGCTACACGCCCAGAAGTTAATTGTACTGGCTTGTTGACGAAACCACGGAAAAATGTTCCAGGTTCCAGGTATAGGCAACCTTTGTCATAAGATGTTTTTCCCCATGGTTGTACCCCTCCCCTCTCCCTCCTTCTGTGTGCTTAAAAACAGGCTCTCAGCCTGCATTAAACAGACCTTGACAACCCTTTGCTTGGTCTTGCTTCTCTTTCTCGCCCATTCTCTTTCAGGCCTGGTCCCCCTCGGCCCCCCGAATAACTGAGTCCCGCGGGACGGGACAATATATAATATATGAATGTTTAATTTTACATTTTATTCAAGAGAGCTTATTATATCTATCATGTGTATGATTTCTTCCATTAGTGTTTGTTTGGGTGTTACTTTCAACCCAGCATATGACTTTCTACACTCTACATTTAATATATCCTAGGAGATGAAATGGAAAAAGACTCAGAAAACCCATGTCCAAGGATTGGTTATGACATGTTGAGTGGCCTTGAACGAGCTTAAATTCTTTATCAGTTTCAATCTTCTATTTTGTAGTGTATAAAAACGAGATCATGCCCAAGATTTTTTCCCCTAAGAGGTTAGTGAAATGTAGTTATTTAATTCTATTCCTCTCAGGCAGATGTTTATATATTGCAGGTTATAGAAAAGGAATTCTATTTTTCAGACCAAGCTCAAACTAACCTATCAGAAAGTTGTCAAAGAGAAGAAAAATATTCAGATACAAAAGCAAGCAAATTTCAAACCAGGAGATTTTTAGCATTAAAAATAAAGTAATAATTAACCTGTCCTGCGCAAGGTGCTGACTCAGCAATAGTGTTAATGTCTCCATTTTACAGAAGAGAAAACTGAGGTTCACAGAGTCATGTTCTTTGTCAAAGGTCACAGATACTGATAAGTCAGTGAGCAGGTATTGGATTGACTTGAGTCTGCCAACATCTCCCAAAATGTCTCTTCTGACATGCGAATATATCAAATGTAAAATGTCAAGTTAAATAAATATTAAAAGGTTTCCTTATGGCAAAACTTCTTAGGATTTCTGATATGTCATTCTGTATTTTGAATCTCCATCTTTGCATTGCTTCTGTATACTTAAAAAAAAAATGTACAACATGAAAGTTGTGAGGTAGGTTTTATTTGGGGCAGAATGAGGACTACAGCCTAAGGAACAGCACCTGAGATAGCTCTGAGAAACTGCTTCAAAGAGGCAGGGACAAGGTCAGTATAAATGTGGTTTTGGTGAAGGGGGAGGTACATGCAATCAAGCACTTTTTTTTTTTTCCAGAAGGTTTCTGCTAGTCTTGTGAAGCTATTGCTAGCCCCAAGGAGTGGTTGTCACCATGAAGGATTTTAATGCTTTTCTAGATATGAGGAAATACAAGGATTGGGCTCATAAAATCAGCTCCTGAAAATATCTATCTGAAGACTGGCCTGCCAGTTTTTCCCTGAGCACAGTGTGCCTCATTTCTGCTCTCCACCCTGAACTCCTTTCAGGGCGTGTTGAAAATCAGCTTTAATCCTTATAGAGGTAGATGGCAGCTGCCAATGGCAAGTGCCAATTTGTAGTACTTCCCAAATGTACTTGACCATGGAGCTTTTTTCTAGTTGATCATCTTGTAGAAACTATGCTCTAAAGAATTCTTGTATCTTGTCTCTCTTGAAAGTCTATGCCATGCATTTTCAAAGAAGAAAATCTAATCTGAGACCCATAGAATCTTGATTTCAGAGAATCTGTTTCATGCCTTATATTTTGGTATATATTATGTGTGTTTTCCAAGGTAGAGGGTCTATAGCTTTCTCAGCATCTCAAAGGTATGTATGACCATCAAGAAAGAGTAAGAAGCACTTTGCATGGAGACAGGTGATTTATGTGAAAGCCTCTATGTTTCCCTCAATAAACTCCATTTATGTGCCTTAAGAACAGATGCCACTTATAGCTTTGCCATATTATGATTTTTATTGCACCCATAAAGACTCAAAATTGTGCTAATTGATTGGCCTATAAAAATAGACTGAACCACATGTGGGGTGTTACAAGCATTCTTTATGAGCAGCTGCTGGGAATATACTGGGGTGTGGGAACCAGACAAGATGTGGATTTATTACCATGAGAGATTTTTTTTTTTTCTTCTTCTTGGAAAAAGGTTCAACTCTGGTGAAAAGGGCAGATTCAATTTGATCTGTGGGGCCATCAGGATGAGTAACTACAAGAAAAAGCATTTTTCCTAAAAGGTGTTTTGGGCTCTGTTACAGGCTTTTGCATGAACCAATGAAACTCCACCAGTGGGGAGCAGAGAAGACCTAAGAAAACTTCTGGGCACACCGTCATGCTGTGTCTCTGTCTTGTACAGATCATGCATCCGCATGGTTGGATCACATAAGTCTACAAATGACATTTGTAAACTGAATCCTATTAAACTCTTACGTCAGGGAGTCAAGAGGGATTCAAAGAGCTCTAGACCTGTTGCTGAAAGTTCAGCAATAAATTTCTTTTGGTCGCAAACCATATGGATGCTGCCATGATGCCATCTGCTTGATTCCATAACACAGTACTCTTTGCACTGCTTTCAGAGGCAACCTCAGAATCCTTCTCAACTCAACGATTCAGGCGACCACCACCAATTGCTTAGAGATTACACAAGAGATCAAACATGAAACACAAGCTCTGTCCATATTCCAGGCTCTCCTGTAGCAAGCATTGACGTTCTATTAGTAACCCTGTGTTCACCCAAGCACTCACTTCTTTTTGGACATCTTTGATGCCAACCCACCTCCTAGATCACTTATTACCATATTTCCCATATAAAGTAGATGGTGATCATTAATAATAGACGTATCTGGAAACTTGTGCAACCTTATTTTCACAACTACCTCTACAGCTACTAATTCACTCTTAAATGTGATAATACACTTATGTTGAACACATAAGTGACCCATTGAGCCACTTAATGCATGTTCTCATTTGTACAACAATTAGCAGAGAAGCAGGTGTCTGGTGATTGGCTAAGCTCATTTCACCAGCTAGGCACTCTGCTCTGGCTCCACAGCACACAATTTAAATCTGTGCCTGAGGGTGTTTTACAATTAGCAAAACCAGGACTCTTAAATCCACAAATGTCAAGGGACTCACAAAGGGAAGAGCTGTGGAATCTGGCACTGTTCCACTGTTTGCATTAAAAATGGCTCTACCTGTATCATGTAAAATAATGCAAGGAGATCCCCAACCAGTCCATTCTGAAGGAGATCAGCCTGGGATTTCTTTGGAAGAAATGATGCTAAAGCTGAAACTCCAGTACTTTGGCCCTCATACAAAGAGGTGACTCATTGGAAAAGACTCTGATGCTGGGAGGGATTGGGGGCAAGAGGAGAAGGGGACGACCGAGGATGAGATGGCTGGATGGCATCACTTACTCGATGGACACGAGTCTGAGTGAACTCTGGGAGTTGGTGATGGACAGGGAGGCCTGGCATGCTGTGATTCATGGGGTCGCAAAGAGTCGGACACGACTGAGCGATTGAACTGAACTGAACTGAACCCCCTGCAAAAAAAATCCTGTTACTCATATGTGTGGACTACATGTGACCCAATATCTAGCTCTTTCCAAATAAGAGGTATTTGGCATTACTAAATGCTATGAACTGAATGTTTATGTTCCTCCAAAATTTATATACTAAAACCTATTCTCCCACTGTGATGGTATTAGGATGGAGAGGGTCTTTGGTATGATGACATGTCATAAGGGTGGAACCCTCATGATGGGATTAACACTCTTAAAAAGACACCCCAGAGAGTCCCTCTTGCCTGTCCTGCCATGTGAAGTCACAGTGAGAAGACAAACATCTGAGAGCAGGATGCAGACCTCTATAGACACCAAGTCTGACAGTGCCTTGATATGGACTTGCCAGGATCCAGAACAGTTGAGAAAAAATTTTCTGTTATGGGTAAGTCTGAAGTGGACTGAGACACTACTGACAGAAAAATCATTTCAGTAATAAGCATTAGGATTGGGCTCTGTGTGTCCCTAACACATCCCACTTCCAGCTCCAAGGATCTCTAGCCAGAGTTGCATTTAAGAGTTGTGTTTTGCATAAGGTATGCTAAGAGATGAACAACACTTGAAGACCTAATGATAACTTTGAACATGAATCTAAGTCTCCCCTTTCTCCTTTGTCTAATTTAATGAAACTGTCCCAAATATAATGACTTTTTACATTTTAAAATCTAAAGTGCACAGTCTAAAGAAAAGGCACTTAATGTTCCATGAAATTTATCAAGCTTACCTGTATGGGAGGGATGTAAGTCATCAAATACTGAAATTGTCATTTCATAGATAGGGCCAGCTGAAACTATGTCTGGGTCCTCATAATCCAATTCTTTTACAACCTTGTAGAACAACATTATTTCAGAGAAAATGACTTTTTGTTTAATGTACATATTTTAAGTAATAGATCATTCTGGAAAATGAAAGGGCACATTCACTCATTCATTAAGTTATACTGGTACCCACTATGCACCAAGCACTATGGAAGGTATTGAAAAACATAAATAAATGACTCAAAAACATATGTAAGAGAACTTAGCCAGTTAAAATAGTAAAAGAAAGCTTTCAGGAATAAATGACATTTAAGACCCAAAGGATAAATATGAAAATATAGAAATTAATTAGAGGTGAGCAACAGGTGGAATTTGTTCAGAAGCAGAGCAAACATATGGAAAGGCTCAAATGTTAGTTAGCATTGTGTTTACAAAACTGCCATCTTTCTCCAAACTCCCTTTTTAAAATGACAGTTTTGCATTGCATTTCAAAATGAACATCAACTCAGGAAACCTCTTGGCTCAGTGGCTAATCTTACAAATTCACAACATATGCAAAGGCTCAGCTTGTAACTTGTGGAGTTTTCCAGAAAATTTACGGTGGGTTTGGACCAAAAAATGAGAAAGATCATCAATGGCTTTCTCAGCCGTGTCTTTTGGCTGAGAAGGAGTGTTTGGTGATGTTTGGTTAAGGAACAATTATGCCAACCTAACCGGGATCGGTTTTTGTTTTTTTTTAGGGGTTGGAACTTTGAAGAAGAAAAAAAACATAGACCTGTGGAAATTAGAAGTTAGAAGGAGGATTCTCCCAAAGCACAATTCGATCTTGCAAACAGGGGAAAAAAAACTTGCTATGTCTTCCCTCTGCCGGTGGAAAGTTTATGAACCTCTTAAGGGTGGAGAAAGGAGCTGATCTCTCACACCCAATGCCAGAAGGATGAGCCGCCATCACACATGTAGTCAAACAGACTTATCTTTGAGAAAATCAGCATCTGTTTTAGCCTCTAATTCATTTCCGCAGCTAAACAGGAAGTCAATTATTCTGTGCTAATGATGAGGAGATGATGGTGTCCTGTAGCAAAATACTGAAGGACTTGCCCGAATGCCTTCCAGACCCTTCTCTGCTGGGTCCCAGCTCCCACTGCTGAATGCACCCACACCAACCACATTGTGGCCATGAAATGACTCCGTCTCCTCAGGAAAATCCTGGAGAAGCAGCACCTGGCGCTCACCTGGATGAAATTTCCAGCAGTTGGCGCTTGCTCAAAGAGTTGTCCAGAACCAATTGGCCCCAAGCTCAGAGCATAATGGATTGCATTAGGAGGTTCATCGAGGTCACAACACTGGAGTTTTGCGACTACTGTGTCTTTTGCAATCATCTCTTGGCCAGTGTATCTGTTTTATCTTTTAAGGAAGGGGAAGAAAATGCTTTAGATGGATAGTCTTAAAAGGTAATACTTTCCTCATAAACATCCACTAGTTCAGATAATGTACACGTGTGACAGCTCTATTTATCCTGGGACAGATGGTTCTGCTTTGCAGCATCATCTGGGAGTCATTTCCCAAAAGGTGCTATGAATGTGGTCTGACTGCTCATTTTCTGGGAGTATTTCTTTTCTCCACCCAGCTTGGTACTTGTTTGGAAGGCTATCAAGGACATCACCTCAGTGGAGAAGGCATGAGTTGGAATCAAATAATTCTTGAAGATTGTCAGAGTCTAGAGCATCTACGTGGTGTGGTCAAGTGAGACAACCTTTACCCAGTAGTTATGCGGGACTTATTTCCTTCTCTGTAAAGACCCCATGTCTTCACTGGGATCCCTCTGCCCCAAATGCCACTGTTAAGCCTTCACCCTCTAAAATCCTAGTCATTCTTCAAAGACTCAGGTAGATCTCACCCCTTCAGGAAGCTCCCCTGAATGTTCTAGTCCAGCATATTCTTCTTTTAACAAGGAAAGCACCCATACATATAACTTAATATTAAATTATCTTTTTTTTTGCTTTATATGTGCTCATCATATCATCATACCATCATATCATCATAACAAGAAACAACCTTCTTACAGCTAAAGACCATAGCAAATACTCCATATCTCCAGGGAATATAGGACTGGATTCATCATAGGGTAGGTATTTGATTAATTAACTATGATCCTGGAGAAACAGAGTGGAGAAGAAGGAGAAAGAAAAGGAAAAGGAAGGTATCATTTAGTGACTGCCAACTTCTGTAAGAACAAATTCTAAGCATTGCTATGAGGTAGGCGCAATTATCGTTTTCATTTGAAAGGTAGAGTAATTGGAGCACAAAACCACATGAGTAGTAATTAGCAGAAATTATTACTAGGCTTTATTTATCATTAGATAATCAGAGATAAAGTTTAGGAAACTGGAGGTGGGCTGGAGGGCAACTGTTTCACATGTAGTTGAGAGTTTGATTGGGATAAGGAAGGGGAGACAAAGAAAGTCACAGAATTGTAGGTTTGGAAACTGAGCTTCAAATAATAAAAATAGCCATACTGACAGAAACCCAACCCCATAATCCTATATCGAAATTCCAAAAGCCCGAAACAAGACTTTCTCATAATTTACTGAGATCATCAAAGCCTGACCTAACCTGACAGGCCAGATCTTTCTTTGTTCCACTTAGTCTGAGTATTTCTGTTTCACAGCAGAGATATTCATGAATTTGAATAGTGGGTAATTGCATAATATATGCTAGACACGCCATATTACCTTTCTAAAATTCAAAAAGTCTTTGTCTTGAAATACAGCCAGAGCGAAAGGTTTTCAAATAAGGGATTATGAAACTGTGATAAACAGCATTTATGAAATTCACACCACATGCTCAGCACTATGCTGAGAATGTTATATAAATTATCCCATTTATTCTAAAGAGTACCCACCCTAAAGAGTAAGTACTGTTGTCATCCCATTTTATAAAGAAAGAAATTGAAGATCAGAAGGTTTCAGTAAATTACCCAAGATCACAGAGCTCTTGTGTGATAGAACCAGGAATCCAATCCAGGTCTGTGACTCCAAAACTTAAGCTTTTAACAACTTACTGTCAGATCCAG
This sequence comes from Madoqua kirkii, assembly GCA_006408675.1. Lineage (NCBI taxonomy): Eukaryota > Metazoa > Chordata > Mammalia > Artiodactyla > Bovidae > Madoqua > Madoqua kirkii. The sequence continues at coordinate 44,621 of SJYC01046776.1, read as the reverse complement.
AAAAACCTGGATTTCAACAAGTCCTTTCTGAGAACCGGAATATGAGACTCAATAAGCATCAACATGATGATCAACCATGAGTCTGGTTGAGCCAATAAACAGCAATACAATACCTCTACACTCCACTCACTTGAAATTCTTACCTCAGCCACCTGTCTCAGCTCACCTAATCAGATACGATCAAAAAAAAGGTGCATTGTCATTCATGCCACAGATATAGACAGTCACCAGCATGGCCACACATTGCCAGTCACCGTCACAAGCTTTAATTGGAGGACTGCCACATGCAAACAGCTCTCTCCACATCGAGGCGAGAAGCAGTAACCACTGTTCCCACGCTCTGCAACAAAACAGCACATCTTGCTGCAAACTGGCCCGTGTGTCATTTTCAAAATTGCTTTATTACATAACGATGGAAAAAATAAAGTATGAATTATGCCCCATTCATTAGAATTAAGAAGCTGATTCAAAGTGTAGACACAGTGTGTAATTGTTTATCACCAAAATACTCTCATTATTGTACTAGCAAGTAGCAAAACAAAGTTGTTTTTGGCTTAGGGGAACAGGGAAGATTTTCTAGAAGGGTGGTCCTTATTTTCGGCCTTGAAGGATATGTCAAATAAGGAAAGGATGGCAAATGGAGATCATTCCCAGCAGAGAGAACATCATAAATGAAAACACAGTAAGGAGATCATAACTCATCAGACTTCCATCCACCCCGTCCATCCATCCATTCATTCAATTTGAACAAGCATATATGGAATGCCAACTATGGGTTGGAAACTGTCTTGAATACTGGATGAGCCACAATTAAATCCCTTCCTTTATAGAATTTACAATCTGGGCTGAGAGGCCAACACTAAGCAAGTATAAATGAGAAAAGAATTTCAGATAGACTTTCTTAAGGAAATGAAAAAGAAGAGGACATAACTTAGCAATGGAACAACAACAATAAGAAAATGAAAACTGTGATATGATTAAAAATAATGTCTAAAGGTGAGGTCCTAAAAAATTAAAGGACAGAGATCCTAAGGCAGTCAGTCATTTGGCAGTAGTATAATAGACAAAGGAAGACAAGGAACAGGATGAGGTTGGAGGGAGAGGCAGGGGCCAGAGAAAGCAAGGTCTTGGGGATGAGATCAGAAGTCTGGATTGCATTCCAAGGGCAAAGGAAAATTACAGGATAATTTTATATAGATAAATTGACTTTTTATTTTTCCTTCTTCCTTTTTTTTTTTTGGCTGTGCTGCATAGCATGTGGAATCTTTTTGTCCAGGGACTAAACTTGCACCCTCTGTAGGGGATGTCCAGCATCTTAACTACTGGACCCCAGCTTGACTTTTAATCTGTTATGCCCAAATTGTGAAATCTCCCAGTGACCACCAGGGAGCCAATATCCGATGCAAAAGCAAGAGAGTTTTTATTACCAAGCTCGAGCTGGGGCTCCCACCAATACCGACACAGTGGCTATAGGGAGAAGCCTTGAGCTCTGGGTTACATTGCTTATATAGGGTATTCTCGTGCGAGAAATTTGCAAAACGGGAATTTCCAGGTTGGGAGACATCTAATTGGTTACCTTCTGTGGAAGGGTTAGGTGTTGGTTTCTGATTGGTTTTAATTTCCCGGGCTGGCCACGGGTTCTGATTGGTTCCCATTATCTAGGTAGACCACAAGTTCCTGAACGTTAAGTCAGGAGATTCTGGTCTGGGGTCCGATTGGCGCAAGGGTGGTGGGGTGAGGTCAGGGGATTTCCAAAGGCTCTTTTCCTGGAACCTTACAAAATGGAGTTTTTCTGTTAACAAAATGGAGTAGCTTAGGTCCTTCAAACAAATTCACTGTAGCAGCTCTGCTCAGCAGAAGCCCAGTTAAGATATCTATGCAGAAATTCAGGTTGGAGGGGATGGTGCCTGCTCTGATTGGGGTGTCCCCAGGAACAGAACCCAAGATGAAAATCTGAGTGCAAGTAGTTTATGTGGGAGCAGATCCGGAGCTCTGGGGGATGGGAAAAGTGAGACAGAAAAGGAAAGGCTGCCAATAAAAAAAGTGCGTTCATTACCAAGCAGGTTAGCACTGTGGGCAACTTACAGTTTAATATCGCTGGGGAACTCTAGAAGCCAGTGAGAAGCATGCACTCAAAATTTTCCCTCCAGGAACTTCCCTAGTGGTCCAGTGGTTAAGACTTCACCTTCCAATGCAAGAGGTGTGGGTTTGATCCCTGGTGGGGAAGCCGAGATCCCACATGGCTCGTGACCAATAAACTAAAACATAAAATAGCAGTAATATTGTAACAAATTCAATAAAAACTTTAAAAATGGTCCACATCAGGAAAAAAAAAAAAAGAGTTGTTTCTCCAAGGGCAAAAAGCAGGAGTATTTGTACACCAGTTCTCTTTAGTCATTGGTTAAAAGCTTGTCGGGATAGGTAGTGTTTTTCGAACATTTCCAACCCGCTTTTTGCAGAGGAGGAGAAGGGCAAACCCCAAATAATCCCTCCAGACAGGTTGGGGGGATGGTGCCTGCTCTGATTGGGGTGTCCCCAGGAACAGAACCCAAGATGAAAATCTGAGTGCAAGTAGTTTATGTGGGAGCAGATCCGGAGCTCTGGGGGATGGGAAAAGTGAGACAGAAAAGGAAAGGCTGCCAATAAAAAAAGTGCGTTCATTACCAAGCAGGTTAGCACTGTGGGCAACTTACAGTTTAATATCGCTGGGGAACTCTAGAAGCCAGTGAGAAGCATGCACTCAAAATTTTCCCTCCAGGAACTTCCCTAGTGGTCCAGTGGTTAAGACTTCACCTTCCAATGCAAGAGGTGTGGGTTTGATCCCTGGTGGGGAAGCCGAGATCCCACATGGCTCGTGACCAATAAACTAAAACATAAAATAGCAGTAATATTGTAACAAATTCAATAAAAACTTTAAAAATGGTCCACATCAGGAAAAAAAAAAAAAGAGTTGTTTCTCCAAGGGCAAAAAGCAGGAGTATTTGTACACCAGTTCTCTTTAGTCATTGGTTAAAAGCTTGTCGGGATAGGTAGTGTTTTTCGAACATTTCCAACCCGCTTTTTGCAGAGGAGGAGAAGGGCAAACCCCAAATAATCCCTCCAGCAAAGAAATGCAGATCCTGGCAGCTGGAAGTCAGGCTACAAAAATGTTAAGGCCTGAAGAGACACAGACAGCATCTGCTACAATGGCTTAAGCTTGCAGATGTGCTAGAGACCGCCTTTGTTGTCTGCTCAGCCCCCCAAGAAGTCTTACATTCCACATAACCTGATCTACCCCCAACATGATTGGGCAAGAAGGGAGTGATGGATTCTAGAAAGTCCAAAGAGATTCTCTCTCACAAAAATGTGAACATGGAGCGGAAAGAAGTGATTTAGGCCTAAAAAGATGAGCTAGAAGATCAAAAGAGTGGAGAGCTGTCCTTCTGTAGCAGCCATGAGGACCCACAATTGAGCTCACAAGTGGACAAAAGACAAGGTTTTGCTGAAAGTTATGCAAGAGATGCATATTAAGATCTACCATGTGCTTTTTAGGGGTTCTGAAAATGCAGACAATCTGATATTTACTCTCAAGGAATTCAGTCTTGCAAAGGAGACATAATACAAACGATAATAGCAGAAAATAAGAGAGAGAATTTAAGAACACTCTCAACCTACCTTTGTCAGCTGCAAAGTATGCATTCCTTGGATCTAGTTCAAAGGTTAAGTCACTCAAGTAATCTTCTTTGGCTGCCTGGCAACCGTTTTCCCAGATGGAATTTCCTCATCCAATGTGATGTTGACATCATTGCGCAGAGCTGAATTTGCAGAGGTAACACTCAAAATAGCATTTTCCATATTGAATTATCTTGATTTAAAAGAGAAGACTGTCAGAGAGGCAATGGTTTGGAAAACAATGTGTTGTTTTCCACTTGATCTGGTGGTAGAGGAGTCAAGACTAGAGGTAGTATGATGAAAGTGGAAAGTATGGACCTTGGAGTTAGCCCATTTATTGAATACTTGCCTAGAGTTTAGACTCAGTGCTAAGCACTATCCTTGTGTTTCCTCATTTATTCCTAACAGCAGTCCCAGGAAGTTGTACCATTTTACAGATGTGGAAACAAATTTTAAGAAAGTAAGTAACTTTCAAAAGTAAATAATACCAAGGTGTGTAAGAGAGGATTTGACCCCAAGGCTATCTGGCTCTGGAGACTATGCTAAACCACTGAGCTCTCAGCTTCCTAGTGGAAGCACTAGTTTTTTAGAAATGGCTGTCCCTTCAGTATGGTTTTATAAACTTCTTGGTGATAATTATCACCAGAATTTTCCTTGAGAGCAATAAGAGAGAATTCAGCCCATCAGATATTAAGACTACTTTGCATTAATACCTAATTCTATTGCAATTTCAATATGTTTTATACTTTTAAAAACTACTTTGCTTTCAGTTGTTAAGAAAGCCTTTTCCTTGCAAACTTAAGAGATTACTTACACCTGACTTTTTTTTTCTTTTTTCCTTCTCAGGGGAGAAAGAAAAGGAAAAGCTATTTCATTCTAATGGAAATTTCACTAATGATTTCAGAGACTACATTTTCATATTCAATTTGCAAGACCAATTTAAAAGAATACATTTTATTTCCTTACCTGCAGGTAAGAACGGGGTCCTTATTGTTGACAGTGATAAAGAAACCTTTAGATTCCCAGCCGTAAACAGTCCTCTAGTATCAACCACTTTAATAACTAGTGAGAAACTGAAAGGGTAGCCATAGGAAAAACAGCAAAGATTTTATAGCAACTGACAGGCTTTCACAAAAATAGAATTTGTTTCGCTTTAACTGACCAGTGAAAACAATTGATTCATTTAGTTAAAATGTCAGTCAAACCAGTTATTTTAACAGTTGGCAGTGGTTAGGAATGAAATTAGTCAAATCCATTGAAAGGACAGGCAGGAATTTAGAGAAGTCTCTCAATCCTCATCAAAAATAAAAAATTAAAGGGAATTCCTCAGTGTGATAGAGCAAGCAGAGCTATGGGTATGGGCTCTTACCTTTAAGCACTGACTTTCCAATATGGAAAACACTGACAAATGCAAACAAGATGCTAACAACACTTCAAAGCAACATAATGATTATGAGAAAAGAGTAGGCCGGTTAGATGATTAAACAGTTTTCATCTCAGCAGAAATATTGATGGATTTGAAGAATGAAAGTATGAAATGTATCCTAATGGAAAGATGAATGTTCACATTCACCAGTGGTCTCAGCTTGCCCAGGACTATCCCCCGAAGGGAGAAATGGCAACCCACTCCAGTGTCCTTGCAGGGAAGATCCCATGGACAGAAGAGCCTAGAAGGCTACAGTCTGTGGGTTCAGATATAACTGAGTGACTAAGCATGCAAGATCCAGTGTAGCCTGGAAAGTCCTACACACACACACCCCCAGAAACTGCCCAGGCAGTTGGGACTGTTGGTCACCTTTCCAGGAAAAAAAAACAAACCAACTATTCTAAAGATAATTGAAACCAAAATTACTATTTTCGGTTTATTTATCCTAAAAATTAAAACAATTCTTATTTCAAAACCTCTCCTACAATAAAATATTATTTATGAGATAACTCGACAAAAATCATAAAGCCAATCCACTTATAAGAATAAAGACATTTCTTTAATAATTCTAGAAAGAATCACTACAGGAATAGAAGGAATACGATGTGGGCAGGATTTCATTTGGTCTAGCCATATGCTGAAGAGTTGACTGCAAAGGAGTAAGGAAGAAATGAGCCTTGTTAACACTTTCATATAGATTTGAATAACTGATTTCATAGCCCCTATATCTCCTTAAAGAGAGAGAATTGTTTAGATTCCTTTGCCAATGAGGCATTCCAAAATTTCCTTTACTCTCATTTAAAGGTCTGTTCAGTGACTCTGGAAACTCTGGAGGTTGGAAAATGAATGAGTAGTCTGTTCTCCTAGAGCTGCAGTGAAAATCCATTGCAAAACTTTAGCAAAAGAATTATTTATTGAGATTCTTCAAGCAGAGCCGAATTCTTTCAATGCCAGATCCTCTGATATCAAAGATTCTGAGAAAAGGCAAAGCTTTAGTTTTCACTTTTTGTGACAGAATTTTCTTAAACTCTCGTTAATAAGTTTACTTCCATTTTTAACAAGTCTTAAGATTTTTAAGTATCTTGGATATACATAATTATTTTTCTGTGAAGATACTAGGCCAACAAAAGAAAACATGGAACCTAGTACAGACATGATCCGTTATTCCAAAACTATTTATGTGATCAGTTAAACATGAGGGCAGAGGATTTGAGAGTAAGGGGAAATGGATAAAGATTCTGGCAATTTCCACCTCCCAAATAATGATAAATACAAATTTAGAAGCAAGCTTCTCCTGCTGACTTTAGTTACATCCCATTTTTAAACTTTTTTTTTTAATATATTGGAATATAGCCAATTCACAATGCTGTGATAGTTTCAGGTGGATGGCAGAGGGACTCACCCGTACATATACATGTATCCATTCTCCTCCAAACCCCTCTCCCATCCAGGCTGACACATAACATTGAGCAGAGTTCCCTGTGCTATACAGCAGGTCCTTGTTGGTTATCCATTTTAAATATTGCAATGTGTACTTGTTGATTCCCAACTCCCTAACTATCTCTCCCCCCACCTAACCCCCTGGCAACCAAGTCTGTGAATCTCTTTCTGTTTTGTAAGTTCATTTGTGTACATATATATGGGACAGAGACATCCCATTTTTGAATCCTCAATCTGTTTTTCTGAAGACACTAACCCAGGATATACTGCATCCTCAACTTTCATAATCATGAAGAATGTCCGTATGAGATTCAGGAGCAAGCTGACTAGAATGGTTTAAAGGTCTATTTTGTTTCCCTGTAAAGCACTTTGATGCAGAACATAAGACCGAAAAGGGTGGTCATAAAAACCATTATAAAAATAGAAATAAGAGCTGGGAACCGACCCCCTACAGCAGATGTGGAGGAAATCAGGAGAAAATGTCAGTCCATTAACTTTTCAGAGTTGCTGGATTACACTGGGAATGAATTCTGTGCCCCCAGCCATCCAGGGAGAAGTCCCCACTGCCTGCTATGGCAGGTCACAAACGCCATCACCGAAATCACCTTGATGCCTGGCTTTGAAGAAAGTGGATGATGAAGAGAAGGGCCCTAATAGCCACAGCTATTACCTAAACCAATAACTGTGCAATTACAGTTTAGATGATGATTTAATATCTAAGGCAATGCCAAAAGCATGTTCATTTGGGAGCACATCGAAGCCAGATGGATGAAATCCTCTCAAAAAAGAGAACTATGGACCAAAGGGTAGACATTTTGAGTAAATGAAAAGCCACTAGCAGTATTTACCTTCTAGCTTCACTCTCAAAATCAGAAACTGCTGATGTAGAAATTATTCCGATGCTGTCGCTTGTGAAGCTAGAGCCCTCCAGGGAAAGGAAGTACTGTTTATTGGACAGGACGAGAACGCAAAATATTGCAGAGACACTGAAATAACCAGATGACATGCACTTTCAAGAACCAGCCTTGAAATCTCTCTGTACTCTGGGCCACCCCCCCTCCCCCCCACCACATGTGAACATGCTCGTGTTTGCCTATGACGATGCTGATAAAATTGTACTCCATTCAACCAATTTCAAGCCAGTTCATTTGCCCTTAAATATTAGAAATGGATTTGCCTAATCTGTTATATTCAGTGTGTTATCTGAGCATGTATGTCTCACAACACTCCAACGAAAGCTAAAGTTGAATGAAAAGGAGTTACATTTAGAAAAGAATACTGATTGTTTAATGAGAACTTGACAGATTGTTTTCTGTTGACTTGATGGTGCTGAAGGCACACTCTTTTCAGGGAGGGCTGAGAGGACAGAGAGCTGTGGAGGGGGAAAACAGAAATACTGAGATGTCTATTCATCTAATTTTATGTGCGTAGTTACCACCAGGGGCTTTCCTGATGGCTCAGACAATAAAGAATCTGCCTGCAATGCAGGAGACCCAGGTTCAATCCCTGGGTCAGAAAGATACCCTGGAGAAGGGAATGGCCTCCCACTCCAGTATTCTTGCCTGGAGGATTCCATGGACAGAGGAGCCTGGTGGACTACAGTCCTTGAGGTCACAAAAAGTCAAACATGACTGAGCAACTAAGCATAGGCAACACAGAGGTGCGAGCAATACTTTAAGTTGTCTATTTTCCTTGACTTTCATTTATATTATCTTCTAGTTTTCTGTTAAATGCTTCAAATATATTGTGTTTTAATGATCATAACAACTCTGCCATAGGTACTGATATATTCCCCATTTCACGGATAGGAACACTAAAGCTTAGAAAATTCAAGTGGCGTGCCTCTAATCCAAGAGCTGAGCTTTTCATAATGCCTCTTTACTCACCACACTGCATCACTAAGTCAGCTTGCTTGGGTTTGGGGTGGGGGGTGGGGGGTGGTTGTTGTTGTTTTGCCAAAGAGGGTAGGTGAGGTTCAAGTTTCTGGAATAGGTAAGAAATTATTAGAAAAAGCTCAGGCAAATAATCCATGGGAGGATTAATACCAGGAGTTAATTAAACTGAGCACTACTGGCTTAATAATTGTGTAGACCCAGAGATAATTTAACAGAGAAGATTAAACCCAGAAGGATTACAAAGCAGCCTAAAAATCATTTGGAGAAATTTGTGACCTTTTAATTTATTGATTTTCTGATGCATCACGGTGTTCTGATTAATTTAAATTCATACCATCCATTTCTACACACATAAATAAGATAGAATTGAGTTCTGCTTTTGCTGTAGAACAATGTGGTAGAAATTAGCATTCAGGAACTGCAGAAGAATCCATCACCTATCTACTTTTAGGGCAAACACAGGAATAATGATGCCCATTTCATGGTGGGAGGACGAAGGACAGCTGGTGTTACATTACTTGAGGGTGCTCAAAAGCACTGGTTATATATTTAAAAATATATGATTTTTTAAAAGACACCTACATTTATGTGCCTAGCCACTCAAGAATTTGCAATTCTCAATTCAGTTTCTGTATTAGAGTTGTCAACCACTGTTTGGGAACAACATATATTGGGAAGCTGCATTTTTATGAGGTTTAATTTTTCATAAAATGAGCTAGTCTTTAAAAAAATTGATGGCATTGATATGAACAACTCCTGCCGCTGTTCAGAGAAGGTTGGAGCTGATGGTTGCTAGGCAGCCAGGGCCATCACTGGGAAAACCACCTAAATGAATGATCCCCAGAACAGGAAGGCAGTCCAAGGGATGAGAAATTAACTCTCTGTGGGACCAGGCAACTTAGATTCATTTCTCCCATTTTATCTGTAATAACACCATCAACTAGTAAAAAAGTATTTCTGCTATAAGAATAACAATGGTAGCCTCACTCTAAGTTGAGAATTATTTCAACAGCTCACAGGGGGAAGTGTGGCAAGGGGAGTTTCATGTCTTTCTGGATGGACTTAGCTTCCAAATCCACTTTATTCTCTTCTCTGAAAGGTTTGTTCATGACTATTTGCTTTCAGAGATTCTTGGGAATCAGAAATGTCAGAGCCCAGACTGCAGGCCAAACCCAGCAAGGAGAATTAGGGCTTCCATGCTTCAAGAGCAGTGACAGGGTTCTTCTGGATTTCTCCGTGTTCATGGAAACAACAGTGATGGCTGCCCTCTACTCTGACTCAGATTCTGTGCTTAACCTTTTCCCCTGAACTGTCTCATTTAATCCTTAAAATGATGCTAAGAAATTGGTACTATTCTCAGCCCCATCTTACAGATGAGGAAGCTGAGGCATACAAATGTCGAGGAAATGATCCCCGTACACATAACTAGTCCATGGTTAATCTGAACCTCAAGCCCACAGCCTTCTGACTTCAGACCGTCATGTTATACTGCCTGTCTCCCATTGAGACTTCCCTGGTGGATCAGTGCTTAAGACTTTGCCTTCCAATGCAGGGGTTGCACTTTCTATCCCTGGTCAGAGAGCTTAGATCCCACATGCATTGTGGCCAAAAAATCAAAACATGAAATGGTATGTAAACAGTATGGTAAAAAATTCAATGAAGACTTTAAAAACGGTCCACAACAACAAAATCTTAAAAAAAACACCACATTATATTTAAACTTGTTTTTAAATATTTAGGGTGGGGATTTAGTATGCTTACACAGATGAAGATACAGTGACAGTAAAGTTGGATCATGAAGAAAGCTGAACCCCAAAGAACCGATGCTTTTGAACTGTGGTACCGGAGAAGACTCTTGAAAGTCCCTTGGACAGCAAAAAGATCAAACCAGTCAATCCTAAAGGAAATCAACCCTGAATATTCATTGGAAGGACTGATGCTGAAGCTGAAACTCCAATACTTTGGCCACCAAGTATGAAGAGCCACATCTTTGGAAAAGACCCTGAGGTTTGATAGATGCCGGGCAGGAGGAGAAGGGGGCGACAGAGGATGAGATGATTGAATGGCATCATCAACTCAGTGGACCTGAGTTTGAGCAAGCTCTGAGAGATAGTGAAAGAAAGGGAAGCCCAGCATGCTGCGGTCCATGGGGTCACAAAGATTTGGACATGACTTAGCAACTGAATGGTAACAACTCAGTGTTACTATTTAAAGAGAAATAAGGGAGGGAAAAGAACAGAGGGCAAGGGAAGACTAAGATGAAGCCTAGAAAAATACTGGAAGATCTAACAGAAGGAGGATGAGCAGGGAGAGAAAATCAGAGTAGGCAGAAAGATAAGAGAAAAGCTCAGAGTTTATTACCAAAGAAGAATTCTAATATTATCTATTATTGAATACTATCATCTGTCAAGCACTGTTCTAAGGCCTTTGCATGTATGACCTTATCGAGATGGGAATACCAGGCCACCTGACCTGCCTCTTGAGAAATCTGTATGCAGGTCAGGAAGCAACAGTTAGAACTGGACCTGGAACAACAGACTGGTTCCAAATAGGAAAAGGAGTACATCAAGGCTGTATATTGTCACCCTGCTTATTTAACTTCTATGCAGAGTACATCATGAGAAACGCTGGGCTGAAAGAAGCACAAGCTGGAATCAAGATTGCCAGGAGAAATATCAATCACCTCAGATATGCAGATGACACCACCCTTATGGCAGAAAGTGAAGAGGAACTAAAAAGCCTGTTGATGAAACTGAAAGAGGAGAGGGAAAAAGTTGGCTTAAAGCTCAACTTTCAGAAAACAAAGATCATGGCATATGGTCCCATCACTTCATGGCAGGTAGATGGGGAATCAGTGGAAATAGTCTTAGACTTTATTTTGGGGGGCTCCGAAATCACTGCAGATGGTGACTGCAGCCCTGAAATCAGATGACGCTTACTCCTTGGAAGAAAAGTCATGACCAACCTAGATAGTATATTCAAAAGCAGAGACATTACTTTGCCAACAAAGGTCCGTCTAATCAAGGCTATGGTTTTTCCAGTGGTCATGTATGGATGTGAGAGTTGGACTGTGAAGAAAGCTGAGTGCCGAAGAATTGATGCTTTTGAACTGTGGTGTTGGAGAAGATTCTTGAGCGTCCCTTGGACTGCAAGGAGATCCAACCAGTCCATTCTGAAGGAGGTCAGCCCTGGGATTTCTTTGGAGGGAATGATGCTGAAGCTGAAACTCAGTACTTTGGCCACCTCATGCGAAGAGTTGACTCATTGGAAAAGACTCTGATGCTGGGAGGGACTGGGGGCAGGAGGAGAAGGGGACGACCGAGGATGAGATGGCTGGATGGCGTCACTGACTAGATGGCTGTGAGTCTGAGTGAACTCCGAGAGATGGTGATGAACAGGGAGGCACGCGTGCTGTGATTCATGGAGTTGCAAAGAGTTGGACATGCCTGAGTGACTGAACTGAACTGAATCTTCAGAATCATCCTCAGGTGAAAGTGAAAGTGAAGTCGCTCAGGTGTGTCCAACGCTTTGTGACCTCATGGACTGTAGCCCACCAGGCTCCTCGGTCCATGGGATTCTCCAGGCAAAAATACTGGAATGGGTTGCGATTTCCTTCTCCAGGGGATCTTCCCAGCCCAGGGATCGAACCCAAGTCTCCTGCATTGCAGCTTTAACCTCAGGCTTTAACCTCTGAGACACCACATGAGATAATGTATGACCTTATCTAATCTCCAGAATCACCCTGAGGCAGGTCCTATTATTTACCTCATTACAAAGCAACTGAGGCACAGAGAGGTTGAGATTTGCCCAAGATCACAAAGCCAGAACATAGTAAAACCTAAACATCCACCTCAGAGAAGGTGATGGCACCCCACTCCAGTACTCTTGCCTGGAAAATCCTGTGGATGGAGGAGCCTAGCGGGCTGCAGTCCATGGGGTCGCTAAAAGTCAGACACGACTGAGTGACTTCACTTTCACTTTTCACTTTCATGCATTGGAGAAGGAAATGGCAACCCACTCTACTTCTTGCCTGGAGAATCCCAGGGACGAGGGAGCCTGGTGGGCTGCCGTCCTGGTGGGCTGCCGTCTACAGGGTTGCACAGAGTCAGACACGACTGAAGCGACTTAGCAGCAGTAGCAGCAGCATGAATAGATTTACTTCTGGGCTGTCTGTTCTATTTTATCGGTCTACACATTGATGTTTATGCAGTACCATTTTATTTTAATTTTCTTTGTAACGAATTTTGAAATGAAGAAGTGAGATACTTCTAGCTTAATTCTTCCTTCTCAAGATTGTTTTGGCAATTCCTGATCTTTTGTAGTTCTCTATGAAATTTTAGAATTATTTTTTTCCATTTTTATAAAAAGCACCACTGAGACTTTGATAATGATTCCACTGAATCTGTACAATTGAAATCATCACTGTCAAATTGCAGAATTATTCACAATAGCTGAGATATAGAAATAAGCTAAATGTCCACTGACAGATAAAGAAAATGTGCTGTATACATATAAAGGAAAATCATTTGATCTTTTAAAAGAAGAAAATTTGGCAGTACACAACAACATAGATATAACCTAAAGGCATGATGCTAAGTGAAATTAGCCAGTCACAGAAGGAAAAATACTGCTGAGTGGTTACCAGGAATGGGCAGGAGGGGAAAATGAAGAGTTGTTATTCCACAGTTTTAAAACTTCAGTCATACAAGATAAATTCTAGAAAGGTGCTATAAACCCTTGTGTCTATAGTTAATGATATTGCATTGTACACTTAAAAGTCCATTAAGAGAGTAGATCTCACATTGTGTTCTTGCACAATGAAATGAAAATTTTAGAGCAATAAAATGAATTTGTCAAGTTATCCTGTAAAATTGTTGAGAGTCCTCATGAATCAAGAACAGCCACTGCCTGTTTATGTAAAAGAAAGACACAAATGCAGATAATATGAGTACTGATACTTCCATACTATCACAAACCAGTTATGCAAAAGTCAATCATTCCCTTGCTATCTTAATAACTGACCTTGAGCAGCCAGAAAAAGTTAGTTTTTCTACTAGGTGCAAAAGGATTTCCCTTTTAATGAATTTGGGCAGCGATCTGTATAGGATAGCCACCATCCAGATAAAGTGATGCTAATTTCTGGTTAACTTTTCAAATATGAACAGCAAGAGGGTTTTGTTTCTTTGTTTTATCTTGTTGGATTTCAGTATGCAACTTTTTCTTCTGTAAATAGCCGTAAATTAGAGATTCTCAGGTGCTGGCTCCTGGCATGGTGCCCCCTCCCCAACCTTTTGACAAGAGCCACGGCAGGTTTTAGAGTTCCTCCTGCTTCCAAAATGACAACCACCCTTTTCCTCCCGTTAGGAGGTACCCTACCTATTTGAGACGTGCCCCCCTTCCAAACACATGAAACTTAAAAGGTTGAAAGTGATGCCATTCAAAGGAAACATGGGCCTTTTCCCTAAAATAATTATACTTAAAAACAGGCCATTAAAAGCAGAATTGCCACCCCAAATTATAAAGCAAAATTTACATATTCTGGTTTCTCACTCAATAGGCTCATCTTTTTCCCCTCTTGAATGTTTGTTTGTACAGCTGAGTTATAAAACAGGAGCATATAATTAAAATCCTTCAGTCCATAATTATAAACTCGACTGCAGTACAATTGTTGAATCTTTTGATAATTCCATCACTAATTATGCCTCTTAGAATATCCAATAGCTATCATAAAAATCTGATCATCATCAGCTTTCAGTCAATATATTTGACTGAATCGAAAATATTGCTTATTTCCAGATAAAATCTGTGGCTTACAATGGTTCATTGCACGTGTTTTATCAAAGACAGGAAAATAACAAAACCATAGAAACAGACTTCTATTTATCATTAAGTGGTATGTATTTTATCTTTCAGGAGTTACCATGAAACGTCCAGAAATTATTCTTTATTGGAGTTAATTTTAAAAAAATCTTCCCAGAAAGTTATCAGAATGCTGGTTTATGTTAGCTGATCCTTTGCTTATTCTATTACATAATGCCCCCCCAAAATAAAAGTTTACTAATGAAATGACAATATATATTTAAGATCTGTAGTCTAAGAGCTGTTATTAACTTTGGCATGCCTTTTACATGTAGCTGTCCAGTTTTCCCAGCATCATTTATTGAAGAGGCTGCCTTTGCCCTATTGTATATTCTTGCCTCCTTTGTCAAAAATAAGGTACCCATAGGTGTATGGGTTATTTCTGGGCTTTCTGTCTTGTTCCATTGCTCTATATTTCTGTTTTTGTGGCAGTGCCATACTATCTTGATGACTGTAGCATGTAGTATAATCTAAAGTCAGGAAGGTTGATTCCTCCAGCTCCATTCTACTTTTTCAAAAGTGCTTTGGCTATTTGGGGTCTTTTGTGTTTCTATATGAATTGTGAAAATTTTTATTCTAGTTCTGTGAAAAATGCTACTGGTAATGTGAAAGGGATCACATTGAATGTGTAGATTGTGTTTGGTAATACAGTCATTTTCACAATATTCATTCTTCCTACCCAGGAACATGGAATATCTCTCCATTTGTATATGTCAATCTTTGATTTCTTTCATCAGTGTCTTATAATCTTCTGTGTATATTTCTTTTGTCTCCTTAGGTAAGTTTATTCCTAGATATTTAATTCCTTTTGTTGCAGTGGTGAATGGGCTCAACAAAATTTTAGCAAACAGAATTCAGCAACACATCAAAAAGCTCATAGACCATGATCAAGTTGGGTTTATTCCAGGAATGCAAGGATTCTTCAATATACGCAAATCAATCAATGTGATACACCATATTAACAAACTGAAAGATAAAAACCATATAATAATCTCAATAGATGCAGAAAAGGCCTTTGACAAAATACAGGACCCATTTATGGTTAAAACTCTTCAAAAAATGGACATAGAAGAAACCTGCCTGAACACAGTAGAGGCCATATATGATAAGCCTACAGCAAGCATTATTCTCAATGGTGAGAAACTGATCTTAGGCCTCCCCCTAAGATCAGGAACAAGACAAGGGTGTCCACTTTCACCACTATTATTCAACATAGTTCTGGAAGTCCTAGCTACAGCAACCAGAGAAGAAAAAGAAATAAAAGGAATCCAGTTCAGAAAAGAAGAAGTAAAGCTCTCACTGTTTGCAGGTGACATGATACTGTACATAGAAAACCCTAAAGATAGTGTTAGAAAATTACTAGAGCTAATCAGTGAATTTAACAAAATTGTAGGATACAAACTCAATACCCAGAAATCATTTGCATTTATATATACATTTATATATAAGGAATCAATTCCATTCACCATTGGCATATCTTGAATGATATATTTTACATTCACATAGAGTGACTAAATCTTACATCATGAAAATAGTCCCACTTTATCTTTCATCCTTCTCACCCTTAACCCTTCACTCATCTCTCCCACCGTCCTGTGGTTGCTTGCCCTCAAAGCCAGGACATATTTTTACAAGGTGCTAATTAACTATTTTGATAGACAAGGCATAACATGCTACTTTAAAAAGCAACTATGAGGGAGTAAGTTCTTGAAGAAAGGAAAAGACAGAATACGTATTGAGCAAGATAACTCTTACTCCCCAACACGCTTCTTATTCATGACAATCAGAGGCATCTACACTGTCCCAGAAAGTAGGATTCTTAAGGCAGAATTAAATTGATATACTCTACACAGATGTCTAAAACTGCCTTTCAGTGTATTAACAGTAGAGAAAGCCACGTGCACCCCTCTTACCACCACCGGTCCCATCACCACGGAACCAGGAAGGTTAAGGTAGATGGAGAAGTGGTGATTTGTGTGGGATGACATGGAGAGTTGGGGTAGACCTGAAACCCTGAAAAGCATTGGAAAGACCTCTGAGGTGAAGAGTAGGTCAGCTCCAAGTCACCCCCCCAAGTCACCTGTGGGGTGGGGAAGAAGGAGGATCTTCTATCTTCAGTCATGTTTTTAATCATCCCTAGACAGACCCTAAATATGGCTGAGTTGCCCTTTATGGACATTCCATAGATGCCTACTCCCCATTTTCTGTTTGAAATTAATATAGCTGCTCCAGCTTTCCCGGTGGATCAGATGGTAAAGAATCTGCCTGCATCGCAGGAGACCTGAATTCAAACCCTGAATCAGGAAGATTCCCTGGGGGAAGGAATGGCAACCCACTCCAGTGTTCTTGCCTGGATAACTCCATGGACAGAGGAGCCTGTGGGCTACAGTCCATGGGGTTGCAAAGAGTTGGACACAACTGGGCAACTAACACTTTCACTTTTTTTTCACTCCAGCTTTACAGGGATTGATATCAACATGGTATCTTTTTTCCACTCCTTTTACTTTTAGCCTATTTTTGATTTTTTATATTTAAAGTATGTTTCTTGCAGACATCATATATTAATAGCTGGGCCTTCTTTTTAATCTACTCTGACAATCTTTGTCTTTGCATTGATGTATTCAGACTGTTTGTTTTAGTTGAATTAATATCTCCCACATTTGTAACTATTTTCTATTCATTGCAACTGTCATTTTTTCCCCTCTTGAATTCAATTGAATATTTTATATAACTCCATTTTGTCTCCTCTAGTAGCATATCAGTTTTATCTCTTCTTAATTTTTTTCTTGTTGCCTCAGAGTTTTCAGTATACATTTTTGACTAATCCAAAAGTAGCTTCAAATAACAACACTATGTTGCTTTTTAGAGAGTATAGCAGTAACAGTATAGATAGTGTATAACAGAATAGTCCCAATTCTTCTCTTTTCCTACTTGTGATATTACTGATATTCATTTCAGTTAACGATATACTGTAATCTTTACTACATTGTTACTATTAAATAAAATTATCTTTTATGTCAATTGAAAGTAAAAATTACCTTACATTTAAGCATTTCTTCTCTTGTGCTCTTCCTTTCTGCATGCAGATCTGGTTTTTACCTACCTTACTTACCCTCTTGCTGATGAACTTTAACATTTCTTGCAGGTCAGGTATGCTGGTGATTCATTTCCTCAGTTTGTGTTAGGCTGAAAAAGTCTTTATTCCTCCCTAGTCTTGGAAGGATAATTTCAAAGAATGCAGACTTCTTGTTTTTTTTCTTTCAACTTTTATTCTCCTCTCTTTTTTGTTTGCATGGTTCCTAACGAGAAGCCTGCTTTATTTCTTATCCTTGTTCCTCTATAGGTATGATGGCTTATTTCCCTAGGCATCTCTCAAGCTTTTGTCTTTAGGCTTCTAAACCTTGAATATGATTTACATAGGGGCATGTGTGTAGGTGTCTGTATCCCAGATGAGGTAAAATTCAAAAAAAGTCTTTTCCCCAAGAGTGTAGGCTTTGTTAGGAGAAAGTTCTGGGTTTGTTTCATAAAGATTCTCTTCTTTCTCTCATTCTTCCCAAGACACAGGGCAATCTTTTTGGAATCTTCACTTTGTAAACCTGTGAGTTCCTGGTGGTAAAAGCTATGAAAATATGGGATCCTCCTAAGACTGTGGCACCCAGCACTTTGTCTCAACGTACTTCACATTCAACCTCCAGCAATTCATCAAAATTACCACTGTATGTCTTTATACCTGCTTACACTTCTAGCAGTTTCTGCTCCAAGTAAGCAGAACTTGGCTGTGACTCTCTGGATTCACCAGTCTGTCCAGATTTTAGAGGACTGGTTTGTCCTCATGGTAAGTTAAGTCTTTGATTTTCAGCTTGTTCAAGATAAGAAGTTTAACTTTTTCTTTCTCTAAGAATAACACATGAACCAGAGCTTCTGGGATCTTTGAACATGTACAGTAACATTTATGGTCAAGCATGAAAAATCTTAGTCCTGGAAATTAGTGGGCTAGATAAGGATAAAATCAATTTTTGGTATATTATTTATTATGGGCCAGGACTTCATCTGGAATTCATCTTTCATCATTGTAACAACCCCAGAGATATATGTCCAATTTTATCAATCTAAAGCAGGAGCTAGTATAATCTTTCTACCCTGTGGCATACTAGTTACGCATTACATGAAATGTTAACAGGTGTTACATTTCATATAAAAAGTGCTATAAACAAACAATTATAACAAATCTGATTAAACAAACATCTATTAGAGAACTCCTAAGGGAATTTAATATGCTGGGTGTTGTGAATTCAGAAGAGATAAGCAAACATCATTTCCCCAAATCATTTAATCATAGAATTTTTTATGTTTCTCTTGGAGCATCTGGTGGGACTTGTGTCTTATGGAATACACTTTGGTCAGGTTTTGGTTATATGAGAAGAAACACCCTGGCTTTGGGGCAAAAGGAGCATAAGTTTGAATTTCAAGTACACTAATTGTTCTTCAGGCAAATTGCTTAATCCTATTAGCCTAATGGGCTTCATCTGTAAATTAAGAGCATAATATATTAGTTGATTGATCCATGGATCAATATTTAATATATTGATCCATTACTTATTATTGTAGGCAATAGCTTCTACTTCAGTGATTAACATAGGGATTCAATGATAGGTGTGTGCCTATCATCCAATAAAAACAGTTGTTTTTCTAAGCATGATTTTTAAAACATATTTACTTCTTTTATTTTTGGCTGCGTTGGGTTTTCATTGCTGTCCACAGGCTTCCCCTAGTTGTGGCGAGCTGGGGCTACTCTCTAGTTGCTTGTGGCACACGTTTAGTTGCTCCATGCCACGTGGGGTTTTCCTGGACTAGGAAGTGAACCCATAGACCCTGCATTGGCAGGCAGATTCTTAGCCACTGGACCACCAGGGAAGTCCCTTAACAGTTATTCATGTCTTTATTATCATCATCCTACATCAGACTCCAAAACAGTGGTGAGCTCTCTCCCAGATTGCAACCAGTTTTTCTCTGAATCAACGTGAAGTCAAATACAAAAGAAAGTTGTTGCCCAATTATGACTACTTGAATAACACATCTGGTCTGATTTCCTGTGTTAGAAGGATGTGTGTAGGAGTGGATCTAAATGTAAGTTTCACAGCCGGTATCAATACTGAAATGTTATTCCATGTTCGGCAAAATTCACAAAGAACATTTTATGAGACTTCCAAATATGGCCCAGGAACCAGTTCTCTTCTGAGAAAAGTATAGGGCCAGGATCAGAAACATTTAATCTCTATGAGCAAGCCTTTGGGAGTCTTTCCTTTGACATGAATTACTAACATTAATTGGCTAGTAAGTAATTGTGGTTGCACATTAAAGTCACAGCTAAACCCTTTTGGAACTGTGATGTGTTTTCCACCCTAAAAATGTCAACATGGTGGGTGAGCCGTCATAGAGAACAGCAAGGAAGCAATTGTGATATGATATCTGATACCCATGTGGTTGGAGTTGCTCAGTTCTGGATTCAACACTATAATCTTGAACATGTTGATTTGGAGCCGTATGCATGATTAGGTGGCTTAATTGCATGTTGCACAGGAAGCCGTGACCTTTCCAGTCCCATTCTGGATGTGGTATTGTGCTCTGGGGAGGAAGAGAAGAACAGTGTGTGTGGGGATGCTTGACAATAGCAATGTTCATTCATGTAATTACTTGCATGTGTTCAGTACCTTAAAAGGCCTCAGATACTAGTGTAAAGACGATTTTATAAAAGTCAAGTCACCTTGGATAAAGACCCAGTAGTTTCACTAGTACATTGTAAATGTTGAAACTATAGCCTCAGTATGGACAATTCTCTAATTTTTCACCAGTCTGGAAAAATAATACAACATTAAAGGCCATGATATTCTTTTTTTTTCCCCCTTCGGTGCCCCAAGGCATGCAGGATTTTAGCCCCCCAACCAGGAATCACGTGCCTCCTGCAGTAGAAGCACAGAGACTGAACCACTGGACCACAGGAAAGTGCAACGCCGTGATATTCTTGTCTATCGATCCATTAGCTAAAACAGTAAAGCTGAATAATGTCACAACCAGTGTGATGGCGGCGGTGGTTTAGCCACTTCAGTCGTGTCTGACTCTTTGTGACCCCATGGATTGTAGCCCACCAGGCTCCTCTGTCCATGGGATTTCCCAGGCAAGAATACTGCAGTGGATTGCCATAACCAGTCTATATGGCATCAAAAATTAATACTGAAACATAAATCCTGTCATTTGCAAGATATTTCACAGTAAATATCTTTCACAGTAAAAACTGCTTTTTAAGTCCATTACAGTATGAGAGAAAGCAAAGCAGATATCCTTTTCCCAACTTTACAGCTGAAACATAGAAGCAAGCATGGGAAAGGACTTACAGCAATAAAGTTGGGACTTAAATGCAAGCCTCTAGGGTCTAAATCCACAGTTTCCTCTCGCTCCCACACTCTCTAGAGGTATTCTAGAGAATACCTATTCTGCATAAATGCATTCTTGGGGCCGTTCGTATCAGCCCTGAGGACGAGACTTAGCATTTTCAAATAGCATTTGAAATCAATTCTGCCAGGAAGTTGTAGTGTTTGTCAACAGAATGTGTAGCCAAAATTCCCAAGAATGAACTAAAATGCTTGGCATCTTTTGTCAAAAGTTACATAAGGATTAGGCTGGACCTGCATGCACAGAGTGGAATGTCCCAGAAAGGAAGCAATTGCCCAGACAACCCCGTTTTGAATCATCTTCACCTGCAGGGTCCTTGTAATTGAGGCAATAGGTATATCCAGAAACTGAATTGTGGATATAATTGACCTGATTATCTCCATGGCTTTATTTGTGAATGCAGTTGCACATAAAGCCACCAGGCACTGACAGTCTCTGCCCTAAACCATAAATTACCTTCAAAACAGCATCCTCTGGATCCTCAGCCACCACTCTGTAAATTACTGTGTCGGGGGCAGTGTCTTCTAGGATATAAATCTCAGTAACTGCCAAAAAATGTAAAATAGATGTGCTTAAATGAGTGTCACCATTATAAGCCCAGAAACTCCTCATTCAGTCCTAGATCTTAGATAAAACTGAATGCATTATGCATACTCTGTACAGATGTTTGTATAGGGTGATTCCCATTCATCATTATCATCATGATGGTAGACACCATTTATCTGCCTGTCACATATCAGGTATAGAGTTGATACATTTAGACAATAGTGATATTGAACATTTCCTGAGTGCTTTTAATTGCTAAGCACTCCAAATCATTGGTAACTAGTATTTCCATTTTACTGAGGATTAGAAAGAGAAACTAACTGAAGATTACACAGTTAATTACGTTACTAGTGTCTGATTATTAATGCCTGTCCTTTCCTGCAGCCATGTATCATTACTTTTGTTATCGTAATTCCCACTATCACTCTTAGACCCATGAAGCTATGAGAGGGCATGGCATCAAGATACATATGTCCACAGGATCCTTCCTTCCCCAAGAGAAGAGCTCTGTACTTTGGTCTATATTTCACAGTAAATATCTTTCACAGTAAAAACTGCTTTTTAAGTCCATTACAGTATGAGAGAAAGCAAAGCAGATATCCTTTTCCCAACTTTACAGCTGAAACATAGAAGCAAGCATGGGAAAGGACTTACAGCAATAAAGTTGGGACTTAAATGCAAGCCTCTAGGGTCTAAATCCACAGTTTCCTCTCGCTCCCACACTCTCTAGAGGTATTCTAGAGAATACCTATTCTGCATAAATGCATTCTTGGGGCCGTTCGTATCAGCCCTGAGGACGAGACTTAGCATTTTCAAATAGCATTTGAAATCAATTCTGCCAGGAAGTTGTAGTGTTTGTCAACAGAATGTGTAGCCAAAATTCCCAAGAATGAACTAAAATGCTTGGCATCTTTTGTCAAAAGTTACATAAGGATTAGGCTGGACCTGCATGCACAGAGTGGAATGTCCCAGAAAGGAAGCAATTGCCCAGACAACCCCGTTTTGAATCATCTTCACCTGCAGGGTCCTTGTAATTGAGGCAATAGGTATATCCAGAAACTGAATTGTGGATATAATTGACCTGATTATCTCCATGGCTTTATTTGTGAATGCAGTTGCACATAAAGCCACCAGGCACTGACAGTCTCTGCCCTAAACCATAAATTACCTTCAAAACAGCATCCTCTGGATCCTCAGCCACCACTCTGTAAATTACTGTGTCGGGGGCAGTGTCTTCTAGGATATAAATCTCAGTAACTGCCAAAAAATGTAAAATAGATGTGCTTAATGAGTGTCACCATTATAAGCCCAGAAACTCCTCATTCAGTCCTAGATCTTAGATAAAACTGAATGCATTATGCATACTCTGTACAGATGTTTGTATAGG
This sequence comes from Madoqua kirkii, assembly GCA_006408675.1. Classification (NCBI taxonomy): domain Eukaryota; kingdom Metazoa; phylum Chordata; class Mammalia; order Artiodactyla; family Bovidae; genus Madoqua; species Madoqua kirkii. The sequence continues at coordinate 21,967 of SJYC01046776.1, read as the reverse complement.
GTGATTCCCATTCATCATTATCATCATGATGGTAGACACCATTTATCTGCCTGTCACATATCAGGTATAGAGTTGATACATTTAGACAATAGTGATATTGAACATTTCCTGAGTGCTTTTAATTGCTAAGCACTCCAAATCATTGGTAACTAGTATTTCCATTTTACTGAGGATTAGAAAGAGAAACTAACTGAAGATTACACAGTTAATTACGTTACTAGTGTCTGATTATTAATGCCTGTCCTTTCCTGCAGCCATGTATCATTACTTTTGTTATCGTAATTCCCACTATCACTCTTAGACCCATGAAGCTATGAGAGGGCATGGCATCAAGATACATATGTCCACAGGATCCTTCCTTCCCCAAGAGAAGAGCTCTGTACTTTGGTCTCCCTGACCAAGGGATCCCATGAAGATGGGTAGTTCATTCACATGTTGAATCTGCATTAAAATGGTTTGTGATACTGTTGCCTGTCTGTCATCTTTGGCATAGATTACCAGGGAGTACAAAGCCACCATCTCAAAGTCCAGCTTGGGTACTCCAGTGGTGAATAATATTTTTTAGAATGCAGAATAATGGAGTGAATGACTGGCATCCTAAGGATGTAGACAGAATGTTTTATATTGATAATCCTCAATATGAATCAGCATTTTTTTTAAAGACAGAAAAAAATCGCATATTTAAAAAGTGGAAGCAAGGTGATCTGATTTCTTAAAAAACCTGCATGAACAGAGAATTCACATATGTAATATTAAATGGTTTCCCCTTCATCCAGCCTACTTGCCCATGTTATTCTTTCAGATAACAAAGTTGGTCATATCTCTTCTCTAATTTGTCATGGTTTATCCTATAGTTCAGATAAATTGCTCAGTCGTGTCCAACTCTTTGTGAACCCATGGACTGCAGCACACCTGGCTTCCCTCTCCATCACCAACTCCTAGAGCTTGCTCAAACTCATGTCCATCAAGTCGGTGATGCCATCCAACCATCTCATCCTCTGTCATCTCCTTCTCCTTCCACCTTCAATCTTTCCCAGCATCAGGGTCTTTTCCAATGAGTCCGTTCTTCGCATCAGATGGCCAAAGTATTGGAGTTTCAGCTTCAACATCATTCCTTCCAATGAACACCCAGGACTGATCTTCTTTAGGATGTACTAGTTGGATCTCCTTGCAGTCCAAGGGACTCAAGAGTCTTCTCCAACATCACAGTTTAAAAGCATCGATTATTCAGCACTCAGCTTTCTTTACAGTCCAGCTCTCACAACCATACATGACTACTGGAAAAACCAATGCTTTGACTAGACAGACCTTTGTCAGCAAAGTAATGTCTCTGCTTTTTAATATGCTAAGCACTTTACAAATAGCTTATTCTGTCCTTGCTATGAGTGCTATTATTGGGTGCATTCTACACATGCAGAAACTGAGGCTTGTAGAGGTTAAACAGACTGGCTACATTTTCACAGAGAGAAATACAGACCCTCATCTGATTTCACACTCATGTTCCTGTTCTTAACCATTAGCCCAAACTGCCTAGCACCTCAAAATGGATGGAAAATGAGCATAAGAGTCTTTTTTCATCCCCCATTCAATCACCCTGAGCCTCCTATTGTATTTTCCACGGTTGTTTCATGCTGGTTTTTTAACTGCTCTGTTTAGGGATCCCCTAAAGTTGAAAAACAAGAAAACTGAATTCAAATCCATGTTCACGACGAAATGGCCCCAAGACTTCAACCACGACCCTTCAGGTCTCTAACTTGTATTTCTTCACCCTCATATAAAAGCCTTGTATGTTCTGTTGTTCATGTCCTTTCCATGTCTAGCATGGTGTGAGTTTGTTGGGTAATTCTTGTTTCTAAAGCTTTTCATGTTGGTAAAGTTACAGGGGGAAAGGGTTTTATTGGGTAGCAAAACTCCCTGGAAAGGCTGGCCACGTGTCTTTGGACATTTTGTGTTAAACCATGAATCCCTTGTCCGTAATGATGATGGGTTCTAAGGCAATACTAATAGCTTAGTGTACTGAACACTTTCTCTGTACCAACTGCAAATATTTAATTTGAATCATTGACCCTGAAGAAAAAATGTTATTGGTACTATTAATATGACAGATGAAGTAACTGAGGCTTAGAGAGGTCACCAAGCAAAGAACAGAGGCAAGATGTGAACTCAGGTTTTTTACACCAAAATCTGTACTCTTTAACCACACTGCTGTGCTTCCAGTGGGTCTGCCTTCCCAATAAGCAAATAACCAACCCTCAGAAGAAAGGATCATCACACTATCCTGGCAGCCTCATGCTAACAAGGGCTAACATTTATTGAGCACTTTTAATGCTCTTAGCTTCTTACATAATTTAAACATCAAAACAAACTCACGAGGAAGATATCATTATCCCCATTTCACAGAAGAGGCAACTGAAGTTTGGACTATATAGTACAGCTAGGAAAGTCATGCTACTGAAAGAGGCAGGGCTTGGACCTGACCCTTGCCAATGTACCCCAGAGCTCTTGTACTGACCAACTCCACCTCTGGCAGTAACACCTGAATGTTTTCCTCCTACTTCCATGAGACTTCAGTAATATATTCTTACTTGACAGCACTCCTCTACTGAACACTTATCACAGGCTGAACACTTCATCTTGTCCGTTCTCACAGTTATTCCATGGAGCAAATGCTATTACATCCTTATTCTACCAAAGAGGAAACTGAGGCTCTGAAGTTAGATGACCAAGGTAACATGGCTAGGAAGAGCTAGGATGTAAAGATGTAAACTCTCCCTGACTCTAAAACCTGTTTTCTTTCCCTCACACTCAGATGCTTCCTGATAAGTTAATACTTATATCCTGATTTGAAGATGCATAGGATTTTCAAGCTGCAATTAAGTACAGTCTTGTTCTTAAGGACTCTCTTAACCAAGAAACATAGCCCTCAGCTCAGGCTGGCCCTCATGGGATGGTGCCCTTTGCTTGGAAGCCCCATGGAGGCATCAACTCTGTCCTTCTTACTCCTTAGCTCCTTCCACAGTGTTAGGCTCTTTAGCAAATACTTGTTGAAGTTTTAAAAATGCAAATGGTATTCTTTACACTTCACAATGGAAGCAGACAGGAAGATGGTTTAAGTGTTCCTCTGGTTGATTACTCCTATCCAGAGAACAGAAAGTGCACACACAAAGGCTAACTCGAATTCCTTTTGCCATCCTGCCTGTGTGACCCCATTTAGATTACTCAGTGACAGGTAGCAATTTGAAGATTACATAACTGGAGAACACCTTGTCTCACTTCATTGATGTATCTGTATAATCAGATCACTTCATGCTTTGCTATTGTTTCTTCAGGAGACTAGTTCGGCATTGGATTTTTTTTTCCCCATCTCTCTTTTGGTTTGACTGCCTGCCCAGTTACCCGTCCCAAGCTCAGTCTTTTGCAAACCAAACAAGTATATATTCTGTAAGAAAGGAAGTTCAACAAAGGATAATGATTTGCTTAACCTGTAAAAGAACAGTATATGCTTTCTTATACAGTGATACTGTCAAGACAGATATAAACTCTTTAGTTGAGTCTTTCTCTGTAGATTTACTTCCATGCTATGAAATGTTTCTAAAGCGATCTAGAGCTGGTCTATGACATAATTATGATAATATAACCACCTTTCTTATAGCTTTTTATTCTCTGTAATTTAATTACACTACTGTTGAATGTTGAAGTATATTTATTTTAGTAACATCTCCAGTGTGTAAATTGCTCCTTATGGTCAAGCACTAAACAACATTTTGCATTTATTATCTCATACGATCTTCTTACCAACTCCTGAGTGAGGTGGTATTGTTATTATTAATCTCTTTGTACAGAATAGAAAAAGTGCAGAAAAGTCAAGTAACTTCCCAAGGTCATATTGCTATTAACTGGAGGCACTGCAATGCAAACCTAGCATTCTCAGATCACAAAACCTATGCCAAGAACAGCTATGGTTCCTCTGATGTAGTGCCCTTTCCCTCGAGTTCTTTGGGAGGAATGTTAACGCCTTAACAGAGCCTCCTCCTTGCTTTCTCAGCTTGGATTTCTATGTCAGCAGCTCTTTGTGTCAACCTCTATCTAGCCCGGATCACCATTATAAAAGCATAACTAATACTGATACAGAACTGACTGACTACCAGGCACTGTTCAAGCACTTAATGGATTTAATACTGCCCACGAGGCAGCTGTTGTTCTTATCCATATTTTATAGATGACACAAATCAGAACAGACAAGTTAATTCATTTGCTCAGAGTGATATCAAACCAGGATTTGAACATGTGCAGTTTGGCTCCACAGTCTGCAGTCTTACCCTATCTCATCCTGCCTTTCCTGATTCACCACAGCTGCCCATTTAGCCATGTCTTCCCCTTACTGGTTTTCTGGCTCTGGTGGTAGAGAGCCTGCTTGCCAATGCAGAAGACATAAAGAGATGCAGGTTCAGTCCCTGGGTCTGGAAGAGCCCTTGGAGATGGGCATGATAACCCACTCCAGTATTCTTGCCTAGGAAATCCCATGGACCAAGAAGCCTGGTGGGCTATAGTCCATAGGGTCACACAGAGTTGGACACGACTGAGGTGACTTAGCCCAGCACTCTCTCTATTGGTTTCAGAATCTCTTAAAGCCCGGAGCCACTGCAGATTCCCCTACATGAGGCTGCTTGGTGGAAATCACACATTGCTGTTTAGGGCTTTATAATCCCCAGCCCAGCAAACAGCCTGTGCTTCATGCCTCTATGGGCTCTCAAGTCCTATGGGAGCAATGCAGGGAGAGGGGCAGGCAGTGAATGTTGTGTGTGCAGTGGGTTTGCATCATATTTGAGGAATCTTGAGCTTATCTTATAATCTTGGAAGTCTGCTTGAACTTTGCCCCAGAGGGGGATATTGGCTTTATTATATCGGAGAAGGCGATGGCACCCCACTCCAGTACTCTTGCCTGGAAAATCTCATGGACAGAGGAGCCTGGTAGGCTGCGGTCCATGGGGTCACAAAGAGTCAGACATGACTGAGCGACTTTACTTTCACTTTTCACTTTCATGCATTGGAGAAGGAAATGACAACCCACTCCAGTGTTCTTGCCTGGAGAATCCCAGGGACGGGGGAGCCTTGTGGGCTGCCATCTATGGGGTCACACAGAGTCAGACACAACTGAAGTGACTTAGCTGCAGCATACTGGATGGTAAGTAAGACTTGATAAGACAGCTCACAAACCCTGCAGGATCTAGCCTCCTACCCCCACCTCCTTTATAATCTACTCTCTCTCTCCACTCCCCCTTCAGCTCCTCCACTTGAGCCACCTCCCAGGCCCTTCTCTTCACTATATCCTTTCTTGCCACAGAGCCTTTGCACATGCTGTTCTCTCTACCTGGAGCCCTCTCTCTTTCTCTCTCTCCATCTATTTAGAAGATTGCTTCTCATGCTTCCTCAGGGAAGCCTGACTCAGTCAAATGTCCCATTTAAGTGCTCTCACAGACCTGTGGGCCTGTCCTCCACGACTCCTATTATACTCGCCATGTTACACGTGTGTGAGTACTGACTTAAATAACATCTCTCTACAAACCAGTAAACACCATGAAGGCAAGGACCATATTCCATAAGAGCCCCACTGCCTTGCCCTGTGTCTGAGGAGGTCCTCAATAGGTAACTGTGAGATAAATGCATCTTGATGCCCACAGGGATTTTTAGAGCATCTGACACATACTGGGATCCCAAGGCATCGGTGCTAGGTTAATAAGATACAGTGGAAGGTAAGAGCGGAAATGGTGATGGTCTCCTCTTAGAACTCCTGTGGTAACAAGTGATGATAGTTTGCCCGGGGACTGACTTCCCACTGATATGTAAGTCTGCAAGACAGCACAAATGTGTGGATGTTGACTGGACCACCAGTCAGAGAAGCGTGGGGTGAGATAGACAGTGCTTATGGCAGCCCATGTGTGTTCATGGCAACCCATGTGTGTTCAGAAGCATTTTCAGGAAGAGGGCTGGCATTTTTGATGGCAAAATTTGGAAAGGCTAGAACACCTTAGAGAAAACACAAAATTGGACTTTTTCTTACAGGGATTTCTGCAGTGCTTCCCAACTTCTTTCATATTTTAAAACCACAAAGGAAAAAAAAAAAGTACAGCTCCCTTTTTAATGAAAAGTCCTAAAATCAGCTTTTCATTCCAATCTCCTATGTTGAAAAGGATATCTCTTTTTATTTTGGTGTTAGTTCTAGAAGGTCTTGTAGGCCTTCATAGAACCAGTTAACTTCAGCTTCTTTGGCATTAGTGGTTGGGGCATAGACTTGGATTACTGTGATGTTGAATGGTTTGCCTTGGAAATGAACAGAGATCATTGTGTCATTTTTGAGACTGCACCCAAGTGATGCATTTTGGACTCTTGTTGACTATGAGGGCTATTCCATTTCTTCTAAGGGATTCTTGCTCACGTAGTAGATCTAATGGTCATCTGAATTAAATTCACCCATTCCCATTCATTTTAGTTCACTGATTCCTACAATGTCAATGTTCACTCTTGCCATCTCCTCCTTGATTCATGGACCTAATGTTCCAGGTTCCTATGCGATATTGCTCTTTACAGCATCCATCAGACTTTACTTTCATCACCAGACACATCTGCAACTGAGCATCGTTTCCACTTTGGCCCAGCCACTTCATTCTTATGAAGCTTTTTAGTAATTGCCCTCTGCTCTTCCCCAGTAGCATATTTGTTAGGTAGCATATCAGTTAGGTAGACATGGTGGGGACCATTAAGAGCCATGAAGAATCTGAGAACTTAACCCTAGGTTCCCATATGACAAGTTAAATCTGCCATTAGTTTCACAAATGCTGGCAGAGGACTCACGATTCCTATATGAGGGACGTGATGGTTAATGTAATGTGTCAAGGTGACTGGGCCATAAGGTGCCCAGCATTTGACCAAACATTAATCCTGATGTGTCTGAGTGAGATAAACATTTGAATCAGGACTCTTGAATTAGGGCATAATGCAATGTACTGAATTGTGTGCTCCCAAAATTCGTATGTTTTAACTCCAATGTGACTACGTCTGGATACAGGATCTTTAGAATGTATTTAAGGTTAGTGAGGTCATGAGGGTGGGGGCCCATATCCAATAGGACCATGGCTTTATCAGAAGAGGAAGAGATCTCTGTCTCTCTTTCTGACACATGAGGCCAGGAAGACAGCCTTCCCTAGGACCTAACACCCTGATCTCAGATTTGCAGCCTCCAAAACTGTAAGGAAATCAATGTCTGTCATTGAAGCCACCCACTCTTTGGTACTTTGAGGTGGCAGCCTGAGCTGACTAATACAGAGATGTAGGACTTTGCTATTGATGGTACAACAGCAGCAGGTACTTAATGTTCGCATCAATTTCCTTTGCTCCCGAAGTCCCAGGGGACAGCAAGGAGGGATCCAGGTGGACATGCGTGTGCGTGAGGCTTATGACACAGTTGAGAAACCCTGTGCTCAGGGAAACCTAATCTTAAAATGAGGCATAAGCCTGCTGATCATTGCCCTAGAGGGAGAAAATAGCTTTATTTTAGTCCATGATAAACATTCTCTGCTCCACCGAGAGACACTGTCTGTACCACTGTTTAAACATCCTTGAAGAATCCAGTCCATTCCTGGGATCAGAGAGGAATGCAGAAGTGATGTCACCTGGATTTTTTGTGCCTCGAATGTTGCTATCAGCGCCTGTGTTCTATTTTTGGTTATGAAGGCTGGGGTTACCCCCTGCATTTAGGAGAAAATTGTGTTCTGTGCTTTCCCAGCATCTTGTTCCAAGGTACTCTAGTTCTGTCTTTCAACCAAGAAAACAGATTTGTGGTGTTTCTTTTATTGAACTTTTAACAGTCTCTTTAGTAAATACAGGTAGTTGAATGACTCTTCCAAAGTGCAATAGATGACAAGCTTCTTTTCTAGAAATAAGGCCTTTCTTGACAACTTTGCCATGTATAACAGATCTTTTGTTTTGTTTGTTTGTTTACCCCTTGTGTTCTTCCAAACTTCTGCTTAGAGAAAAAGAAGAAAAAAAGGGAGGAATATATCTAAAGTCCATTAGTGTTAACTCCCTGTGACAGGGATGAAGGAAAATACTTTAATATCAAAAAAAAACAATAATGCTGAAAGCTGTCCATGGGAGACTGAATGTAAAAGTAAAAAGTGTCCATGGTTGTTTTAAAAAAAGGAATTTTTCAACATGTTTATTTTCTATGCACTTTTTAAATTTAAGTGATAGTTCAGTGAATAAACATGTCAAGGTTATTGCTGCAAAACAAATGAAAAATAAAAATAAACATCATTGAAAACATAGTCCAGACACAGGCAGCCACTGCCTTCACTCACAAGGCGTGCAATGGGAGGGGTTGTGGAGAACCATCTCCTAGGCAGGGTTGCTATTTGTGTTTCTCTCTTTTTGCTTCCAGACTTGTTTAGAAATGTTCACAGATGCTGAGTCCTGCCTCCATTCGGTCCATACCCACCTCTCTATGCACAGGGCACTTACTGAGAGCATTGCTAGTTCTGCCAGGTTGTCAGCATGGCCCAAATTCAGGGTGACACAGAGGCCAGAGAGTTCATGCTCCTGGAGGCAGCCCGCCACCGACGGCCAGCAGGGACCTGGTGGGTAAACAGCTCGACCTCCCCATCCTCATTAACTCAAACTGTGCCTCTCCATTGGAGACCTGAGTCCCAGTGGGGTTGAGCCCCAGTCGTCCTGGCTGCTCATATGCTTGATCGCATGCCTTTTACTGGCTGGCTCCACTCCTCATTTCCTTATCCCCTTACTGGTGTTTTTCTGGATCATCTCCCAAATAAATCTGCTTGCACTGGAACCCTTCTGTTGGGTACTGCTTCCAGGAAAATCCAGACTAAGACCATATGATATAATGATTTTTTATAACATACATCAAAATGTAAAGATGATTGCGATGGTCGTTTTCTGTAAGAAAAGAGCATGAGGGCACAACACAGAGGGACCTGCGAGGAGGCTGTGCTTGCACAGGTCTTGTATTGAAAAGTGAAAAGTGGAAGTGTTGTCGGGCACTTGGTTGTGCCTGACTCTTTGCAACCGCACGGACTGTAGCCTGCCAGGCTCCTCTGTTCATGGATTTCCCAGGCAAGAATACTGGAGTGGGTAGCCATTCCCTTCTCCAGGGGATCTTGCCAACCAAGGGATCAAACCCAGGTCTCCTGCATTCCTCAAAGATTCTTTACCATCTGAGCCACCAGATCTCATATTACATTTGAACAACTCTCCTTACATTCTCTGTTCCAGTTATCCTGACCCACTTTCCATTTCTCTTGACCATCTCTGGACAATTACATAAATTTTTTCTAAAATATTTTTTGATTCCCTCAAATTCTACCCATCCTTTGGTTGCCCCTTAAATATTACTTCCTTAAGAAAGCCTGCCCTGACCTACCGCAGCTGGATTAGACGCTTATTCTCAGTGTTTCCATGCCACCCCATCACAACACTAGACACATTATGTTCCAATTTACTTTCACTCGTGTGACTCCCCTTGCACTGAAAGTTTACAGAAAAGTGCAAGGAATGTATCTATTCAGGACACTAAATAAGAATGCCTGAGAGTATTTGCTGAATGAATAATAAATAATATTAATGATCATTTATAGGACAGTCCTTCATAGAAATTTTTAAAGTCTTTCTTGAGTTTGTTACAGTATTGCTTCTGTCGTGTATGCTCTGCATTTTTGGCTGCCAGGCAAGCAGAATCTCAGCTCTCCGACCAGGGATCAAAACTGCACCCCCAACACTGGAAGGCAAAGTCTCATGCACTGGACCACAGGGAAGTCCCCTAGGATTTTTTTGGCTTAATCCTCACAATAGCGCTAGAGCAAGGGGTAGGATTGTCATCATTTCCATGTGCACATAAGAAAACTAAGGCATAGAGAGACCAACTGGCCTAAAAATACACAGCTAATAAACAGGAGTATAAAGATTGGAACCTGAAATTTTGATGGAACCAAATCACATATTTTTAAATGATAGAGATGAGTTCTTGATTCAGAGTAAAGTTCTTTGGGGGTAGAAATTGGGAAAGACAAATGTCCTCAAATTTCAAATTTTGAGAAAGCCCTCACCAAAAAGCTCTAGTTCTAGGGAGAAAGGAGAAGGGACCACATCAGGAGTGGACTTTTAAACCAAGCAGACAGACCTTGACTCACATCCCCGGTCTGCCTCTTAACTGGGCACGTGACCACTGGGCAAGCAGCTCATCTTCTCTGAAGCTGAAAGTCAACTGCTGTTTGATAAGAAGCTTCTTTGGGTAAACCAAGTCAGGGAACAGATCACTGTATTTAAGAGGTAAGTGATTTATTCTGGAAAGCAAGTATCCTTCAATAAAAAATAAATAAATTTTAAACAATAAAGAACAAGGACAAGATTAAAAAAAAAGATAAGTTAGATTATTGACAAAGATTTGCCATTCACTCATGAGAGATGTAGGATTTCTTTCTACATTGATTCATTATAAGTTTTATTAGACATGATGCATGAAATGTGAACAAAAATAGTTTCCTAAATGACATTGTTTCACATGACTTCTATCTAACCCCTCAGTGCCAGGAAATTACTCAGTGCTTGAAATCACAATACATTCAGAGACAAATGTCATTATACGCCCTACTGGGATGACCTACCTCAGCTCTATTTTTCTATCTTTCCTTCTTGCCCTCTGTCCTATGTGTTTTCTGCTGCCCTTGAATTTCAGCTGGGTCTCTTCTTTATGGTGAAGATTTTAGCTAAGGTACACTAAGGATAGCCCCTGGAGGAGGGCATGGCAACCCACTCCAGTATTCTTGCCTGGAGAATCTCATGGACAAAGGAGCCTGTGGGCTACAGTTCATAGGGTCACACAGAGTCAAAATGACTTAGCACACACGCATGCAGGCTAAGGATGGACTCTCAAACACTTTGCAAAGACAGTGCCCTGAATTCAGGTCCTGTTGCTTCTCCACTCTCAAATGGAAATTCTATTGCAGTTTATTTGGTCATTAATTATAAGTGCTTAGCACAATTATTAAGTGCTAAGGAGGCAGGCCAGGTACTGTTGTAGTGTCATCTTTTGCAATGAGCAATAAAACTTAAAGGACATTCCAATAATATGTATATATATGCTCCTACACAGTGATGAATTCACAGTAAGATAATATGTACATATATATATATATATATATATATATATATATATGCTCCTACACAGGCTCAGAGGTTAAAGCGTCTACCTGAAATACGGGAGACCTGGGTTCGATCCCTGGGTTGGGAAGATCCCCTGGAGAAGGCGATGGCACCCCACTCCAGTACTCTTGCCTGGAAAATCCCATGGAGGGAGGAGCCTGATGGGCTACAGTCCATGGGGTCGCAAAAAGACTGAGTGACTTCACTTTCACACAGTGATGAATAGGGCCTTTTAACGGTTCTTCACTATCACCCCAGGCACTGTCAGCCAGACAGAAGGTTTGCTGTTTCCAGAAGAAGGAAGGAGGCCGTTTCAGTGCCCTGCCCAAGTTTCTTGGTCTCTTCTCACCATTTCAGTGCACGCAAGCCTAATTCCATCCGTCAACCCCTGCACCTTGTCTGATGGTGCCCTCTAGTGCCAAAGGGCTGGAGAATTCGTGTTTCTTCTGTTTACTTCTCTTTTTCAGTCTCCATCCGAGGAGACTTTCTTGACTCAGTTATTTCTTGAACCTGTTTCTGAATATGTTTGCAGGCTTCCCTCCAGTCAGTCATTGATATTCCGCTATACTCTATCCTATGTATGTTGACAAATTCTCTTCTGCTTTCAAAGGTGTTCTTCAGGCCACAATATAGGCCTCCTGTCTAAGAAATGATCTGAAAGTTTCTGAACCCTGAAATTTGTCAGTGGAAAATTTTAATTTCTGTTCATTGCTTTCCCTCTGGAACAGCATGTCAAAGTCTTACTCAGAATTTTTTCTCCATAGCTGAAATTTGCACTCCATGAGGGATATATGTGTATCCTGGGGTAGGGGACTGCGGTTGCTTAGCAAAGTACAATGCTTGGGCTCTGTGATAGAATAATGGCCCCACCCCATGGATATCCATTTCCTGATCCCCAGGACCTCTCAATATGTTAGGTTACATAGCAAAAGTGGTTACACTGCCAACATGATTAAGTTAGGGATCTTGAAATAGGGAGATGGTCCTGGGTTATCTGGTTCAGAACCATGTAGGCACAAGGATCCTTGAAAGTAACAGAGGGAGGCAGAAAAAGAGAATCAGGAGACAGGATGAAAGGTCAGAAAGATGCAAGTAGCTGGCTTTAACGTGGAGGAAGGGATTGACTAGCGGAGAAGGGGGTGGCCTCTAGACACTAGAAGAGGTTAGGAAATGGGCATAGCCCTTGAGAGTCCAGAGGAAAATCCAGTCCTGCCAATACTTTAATTTTAGCCCAGTGAGACCCATGCCAGACTTCTAACTGGAGAACTGTAAGGTCATATATCTATGCTGTCTTAAGGCACTTCCAAGTTTGTGATAATTTGTTACAGCAGTCATGCTAATTCAGGGGTTCTTTGGGTTATGTTAGAAAATATCAACATGTACCTTTTACATGATTGAGCAACTCGAAGTGGAGGTGACAACATGCTTTTTCTCAAAATCCTATGACAGCTTTTCATGTCACACAGAGTGAAAGTCAAGTTTATATTCTGGCCTCCACGCCCCACAGGATAGGTGAGTCTTCCTTCATTTATCTGGCCTCATATTCCTCCACTCTTGCGCTTACTCTCTCTGCTTAATCCACACAAACCTTTCTGTTCCTTAAACACATCAAGCAGGTCCTGCCTCAGGGCCTTTGCCTTGACTGCACTCCCTGTCCAAATGCATCTTCCCTGGATCAACACAGCTCCTGTGTACTCATTTCCTTTTAGGGCTCTGATATAATGTCCTCTTATCAGAGAGGTCTTCCCAGGCCAGCCTGGCACAAAAATAGCATTATATCTTACCCCTGCAGGTGAAAAGTTTTAAATTGTATATATTATTTCCTTATTTTTTGGTCATATTATACATTTACTTTCAGCTTCCTCTCCCCCCACCTCAAATACAGGCTGCATGAAATTGGGGATTTTCATCTGTTAGATCCTTGCTATGTCACCAGGTAAAAGAACAGTGGCTGGCCATGGTAGGCACTTAAGAAACATTTGCTGAATGAATAAGTGAATAAATGTATGAAGAAAATGATTCAAAATTTGGATAATTAAATTTTAAATTCTTGAGTTTGATTTCTTAGTTTAATGTAACAGATGCTCACTGAAAAAAAAAAATAAAACAACGTCAAGTATATAAAATGAGCATCTTTAAACCTCCTAGTTATTCTCCTCATGTCTGCTGCTGTATCACCATTTTCAGTCCCAATCTCCCAAAATACACTCTGTTAACTCTTTGGTGGATATTCTTCCAGTACCTGCTATGCCAGCTTGCATGTGAATATAGTTTTTTTTAAAAAAGAATCTTCTTGTATTCACAGCTTTAGGACATCCTTTCTCCACTCCATAATACACTGTGAATGATCTTTTTATTTGCACATCAGAACAAACAGATCTTCCTCCTTCTTTCAATGGCTCCAAAGGCCATATTATGTCTGTGTCTACAGACATAGTGTTGACTCTTCTATCAATGGCCGCATAGGCTGCCTCTAGTTTTTGCTCTTACAAATAAACCTACATGTATCTTTACGTTATTCTACGAGTATTTCTGTAGAATAAATTCCCAGAAGTAACACACTGGCTCTGAGACAATGTAGACATCACATGCTGGTAGATGTTGCCAAACTGCCCTCCAGAGAACTTGTACCAGTCTACACTGATCTCAGCTGCATCTGAGAGGACATTTTAACTGAAACATTGACTTTCTAATGGGGCACAGCCTAGAGTACTTGACAACTTCGAAAGAGTTCAAGTTATTAAAGACCGTCAAAGCAAACCAAATGTTTATCCTAAGAGGTACACGATGAATCTAAAGTTGCAGATACTTACCTGGGGCAGAAATCCATACAAAAAGCAACTGAAAAAAAGACATCCTTCCTTGAAAAGCCTCTTGCCACTTGAGAGACACTATGCCCCAGCCCCAGCCTTCCCGGACCGCTAGGGAGTGGCACCCTGTAGGTACGGAGTCCTTGGGTGAAGCCTTCTGTCTCTAGGTGCCCAGTATACACTTTCTCGTGGAACAGTACTTGCTAAGTGAACTGTAAAATGTTACCTTCTTCTCTCAAGTGCTCAAAAGCTCCAGTAAGGAGATGTGCTCAAGCGAAAAGGAAAATGTCCCCAAGTCATATTTCTCTACATGAAAAGACCTCCTAAGCCCTGGTCAGTCCTGGGTGAGTTGAGTGAGTGAGGACTTTCACCTTACTAGAGTCTTTCATTTTCAAAGGATTCCATTTCTAAGTGAGTCCACTAAGACAGAGTTTTCCTCATATCTCAGTCAGTAAAGACTCTACCTGCAGTGCAGGAGAGCCAGGTTCAATCCCTGGGCATGATGACCCTCTAGAGGAGGGCGTGGCAACCCACTCCAGTATTCTTGCGGGGGGAAATCCCGTGGACAGAGGAGCCTGGGGGGCTACAGTCCGTGGGGTTGCAAGAGTGGACCACGACTTAACAACTAAACCACAGCGCCACTCAAGTGCATCATCCCGCCTGTTCTGTGGGTTTCAGTTCAGTTCAGTTCCCTCACTCAGTCATCTCCGACTCTTCTGACCCCATGGACTGCAGCACACCAGACTTCCCTGTCCATCACCAACTCCCGGAGCTAGCTCAAACTCATGGCCATACAGTCAGTGATGCCATCCAACCATCTCCATCCCCTGTCGTCCCCTTCTCCTTCATCTTCAATCTTTCCCAGCATCAGAGTCTTTTCAAATGAGTCAGTTCCTCTCATCAGATGGCCAAAGGACTGGAGTTTCAGCTTCAGCATCAGTCCTTCCAATGAATATTCAGGACTGATTTCCTTTAGGATTGACTAGTTTGATCTCCTTGCTGTCCAAGAGATTCTCAAAAGTCTATGTGTTTATTACATACAAATTTGAAGTAAGACCTGGAATCTCTGCTTACCAAGTTTTTGAGAACTTACACATTCATAGGTAAGGTTACTACGAAACCAGATAGAGATGAGAGGCAAAAACAATGTAATAACTAGCCCAAAGGCAATAGAATGCAAGTTAATACATTTAAGTTAAAACTTGGAGGAGGATGGGAATCAGCCTTGGGACCACAGATAGGAAAGATCTACCTGACTGAATGGAGAGTTTACATAAAAAGACCTTTGGAGTCAGCAAATAGGTGACCCACAAGCTAAACAGGACTTGCAGACCGCATTTTTAAACGCTGGAAGAGCCTTAACAATTTGAAGTTCATTAGCATTTGATTGGTCCAGCATTCCACAGTTTACCAGAGGTGCTTCCCCTCCTTGCTACACCCTGCAGCTTCTCACGTTTACCTGCCTGGCCACACAAGCATTCTCGTGTGCAACTGTTGTTATGGTTACCTAAACAGGATTCTGTGATCTCAGATGTGTTAGAAGGATAGAATAGAAGGATAATGTTAAGAACAAGGGAGACTGTGTTTTGACTAGGCTTTGCCCTGCTCTGGCTTTTGAAAGGGACATTTACACAATGTTCAGGGAGTGATCCTATGGGTTTGATACCAAGTCATATCCCAAGGAGATCTGGAAAGAAAAGTAGACTTACGGGGGACTCTTGAATCAGAGAGAAGGCGATGGTACCCCACTCCAGTACTCTTGCCTGGAAAATCCCATGGACGGAGGAGCCTGGTAGGCCACAGTCCATGGGATCCCAAAGGGTCGGACAAGACTGAGCGACTTCACTTTCACTTGAATCAGTGCACTTCTCTCTACCTCCATCACCCCTATTTAGTTAAACCACTGCAAAACTTACGAGGCAGTCTAGTGGTTCAGACCCCATGCTTCCAAGGCAGGGGACACAGGTTCGATCCCTGGTTGGGGAACTGTAGATCTCAGATGCTGCACAGCATGGCCAAAAAAAAATTTTTTTAAGCCATTCCGTCCTCAGACTTGAGCAACTGCAACAAGCTAACTTCCCAGTCTAATTTATTCTGCTGTCTACTCACCACCACTTGACTTTGAGTTCATTTCAGTATGATACTTTCTAAATATTCCCTGAATCTCTGCCCATGTCTCACTTATGCCTAACCACCAGTATCTCCATCCTGGGTCAATTGCCTCTTCAGCCATCATACTTTTTTCCAGTGCATTGCAAGTGGCACACAGCAATCTTTTCATTCTTCTTTTTTTTCTTTAACTTCCTGGCCATGCCACATGGCAGGCAGAATCTCAGTTCCCCAACAAGGGATCAAACCCACGCTCTTGCCTTGAAAATGCCGAGTCTTAACCACTAGACAGCCAAGGAAGTCCCAGCAATCTTTTTAAAACCACAAACATAAGGTTGCCTTCCTTTGTCATCTGAATTCCCACCACTGTGGTCTCCTTTTTGCCCTCCAATCTGACCTAGTGCCCACTCACCTCAGAACTTTTGCTCTGGTCATTTCTCATCTTTGGAATACTTTGCTTTAGAACACAGATCCAACCATAGTTTATGTCCTTTCCAAGGTGAAATGTCTCACCTCAACTATCACTGCCTTGAGAGGTCTTTTTTGATCACCCTGGTAGAAGCACTCACTTGCTACAGGGTTTTCCTAGCTTTTTCTTGGCATTCTTTATTGGTGTCTGAACACTGTGTCAGTTCACTAACAAGTCTGCTATCTGTGACCTCCGCTAGATAGCAGCCCTCTGTAGAAAAGCTTTAGTCAAAGAGTAAGTTTAATCACAGAAGTGAGAAAAATGCAGAAAGAAAGGAAAACAGCCAAGCCAGACAAAATAATACTTTAGCCATTAAACAAAGTCAGGGACCTTTATTTCTTCCCCAAGGACTATCGATAATATTCTCAGCTTAATCTTTTGAACTGTTTTGCAGGTATGGAAACCTTCACCAAGTGGAAGAACGCTGCCCACAAGCACGTAGACCCCAGACTGATTGGAACCAAACGGCTGATGATGCTGACTCCCAGTTACTTCACCACCAACCATTCAGAAGAATGTCCAGGAGCTGATCATGCCCTGTTGCTTCAACACTGTAAGACCCGTCTCCACCCACTCCAGGGTGGGACAGTCTTATGGGTACTAGCTTGCTCTGGCCTCCTTTGCTGGCAAAGCAATAGAGAGCCCTTCTCTCCCAGTTCACCCAAAATTGTGTCTCCAAGATTCAATTCAGCATTGGTACACAGAGGCTGGATTTCAGCATTACTCCTCAAAAAGTGTCATCTTAGCAACAGAGTGCAGCCATCTCTTGGACTGGATATAGCAATAACATTTTTTTCATTGTTGAGAGCTGTTGAATTCAGTCATTATCCCAAGAACTAAAAAGAGTTGGTTCTGAATTCAATTCAGAAATCAAAAGTTTTGAAATTTACCCCCAAACAAAACAGAATTCTCATTTGGCTTTATTTTTGCCCTTCAGTTACCTAATGTATGGGTTGGATGAATAAAGCATACACAGCTACAGGCTTTCTACTTAACTTCTGGGCTTGCACTAAAATACTGTTCACCTTCATACCCTTCTCCTTCGCCCTTCCGGTTTCTTATTCACTCTTCTTCTGCACTGCAGATTTTTCTCACTATTGTACAAAGAAATTGAGATATGTATTTTCATGGTAATTCATTTTTGGAATTTTGTCACCTTATGTAGTGACTTCTTCCAAGATATTTTTTCCAATTAAGAAAAGTTCATAGAGACAGAAAAGTTATTAGGAGTTATTGCTAATGGGTTTTCAATTTCAGTTTTGCAAGCAAGATAAAGTTCTGAAGATGCTGGTGGTGATGGTTGTACAAGAATATGAACACACTTAAAAATGGTAAATTTTATATAACGTACTGGAGAAGGAAATGGCAACCCACTTCACTATTCTTGCCTGAAGAATCCTGTGGAGAGAGGAGCCTGGTGGGCTGCTGTCCATGGAGTCGCACAGAGTCGGACACGACTGAAGCAACTTAGCATGCACACGTGCATTGGAGAAAGAAATGGCAACCCACTCCAGTATTCTTACCTAGAGAAGCCCAGGGACGGAGGAGCTTGGGGGGCTGCAGTCCATGGGGTCGCTAAGAGTCAGACTTGACTGAGCGACTTTACTTTCACTTTTCACTTTCATGCATTGGAGAAGGAACTGGCAACCCACTCCAGTGTTCTTGCCTGGGGGATCCCAGGGACTGCAGAGCCTAGTGGGCTGCTGTCTATGGGGTCGCACAGAGTCGAACACAACTGATGCGATGCAGCAGCAGCAGCAGCAGCAGCAGCAGCTGGACCAATGACCTCATCAGGCAGAATTGCTGTAACAAAATCTGCATTTTAACAAGATCCCCAGGTGTGTCTGTGGGATCACACAGAATTGGACACGACTGAAGCGACGCAGCAGCAGCAGTATATAATATATGCTAACTGCTAAATCGCTTCAGTCGTGTCCGACTCTGTGCGACCCCAGAGACGGCAGCCCACCAGGCTCCCCCGTCCCTGGGATTCTCCAGGCAAGAACATTGGAGTGGGTTGCCATTTCCTTCTCCAGTGCATGAAAGTGAAAAGTGAAAGTGAAGTCGCTCAGTAGTGTCCGACTATTCCCGACCCCATGGACTGCAGCCTACCAGGCTCCTCTGTCCATGGGATTTTCCAGGCAAGAGTACGGAAGTGGGGTGCCATTGCCTTCTCCAATATAATATATATTTTACCACAATTTAAAAATTGTTTGTCTTTAATTTTAATGATTAAAAAACCCTCATAACTCTCAAACATCAAAGTTTGAGAGTCCAGCTCCAGATGACTGATGAGTACAAACACAGAAAACAATAATCATTATATCCCCCAACACTTTTCTGGAGTTTTCCTTCTTAGCTTCTAGTTAGTTCAGACTGGAAAACTCAAAGCGCCAGAAGGGGATGGGAATAAACCCTAGTGTCTGCTGCCACCTTGTGGTGAGAAGTTCCAACCCAGCTAGAATTTGTTCTCCTCCAGGAAATAAACCAAATGTCAGAAGGGAGGGGTGGGCTCAACTTTGTCGGCCATGTGTTTTGAGAGATCATTACAAAATAGCCCAAGGGGTGTACTGTGAGAAAGCCAAATAAAAACTGGACGGAGAGCATTCATCAGTTCCACATGAAAGATCTAACAAAAGCTGGGATCGTTGGAATTAGTGTTGGTGGTCTCGGTTCTTCCCACTTTGGAATGCAGACATGCACATTTGAATGTGATAATCAGTTGGTGTGTGATTATTTTATTACCAACCCAAATGGCAGTGGTTAGACAAGCAGGTCACCTATTCACATCTGCCCTGCCCTGGAGTCTGCAACACGACTGGGAAATTCCCACTGCTCTGTCGACTGCATCAGTAAACAGGGCTGGTCCCACAAATGATGTCTGTAACACCTGGAAGGGAATAAGGAAGCACTTCCAAAAAATTTTCCTACATACTTTACCGCCAAAGAGCCCAGGAGTTAAAAGCACCTCAGTCACTGGATGATTTTGTTTCGTAGTTTGTGAGCCTAAGGGCTAAAGAAATTAACAACAGCTACTGCAGGTGAGGTTGACAGCAATGGATCGCCCTCACCCGTATTCTCCAGAGCGCTTTAAGGTTGCTTACGACAGAGCTGGCAGTACCGAAGATTTCAGCAGCCCAGAAAGAGAAGCGGCTCGTTCAAAAGGAAAGGGATTGAAAGGTAGGAAACGGGCTCATTTTCTTCTCTCTTCAGTGAGATGCTTCGGATATTGCATTAAACAATATTCACTGTGCTGATTAGAAGAAAGTAGCATGTTTTTAAGCACTGCATTTAGAAATGAAGGCTCCATGTGGATTAGAGGGAGCAGAGACCGCATATATAGACAGCATATATACATTGGATCAGGGAATCTAGTGCCACGCTGGAAGCCTCGTTTTGTGATCAGAAAAGTCTTCATTGTAATGGGAAAACCTTTCCTTTCTACCTGAACTTGAGATTTAATGTCACATATGATATTAACATTAGTAGATACTGATAGTTAAGTCTCACAGTTTTAGACAGCAAATACTATTATTTTGAAAAATCAATAGTGCATTTTTCAAAATAAGTCCATGATCAGTCCTCTTTCCATTCCCCTTTCCAGCAATTTGGACTGTTGTAACATGTACTAATTATATTTTACCCATATGCATGCTCTTTAATGTAACCTAAAAACTGTCTTATACCTCATATTTCTTGCTAGTGGCAAAACCATGAAGACAAGCACGGAATACTCTAAATGTAATACATTTCAATTTGGAAAGGCAGTGAGATGATTATTTTCCAATTTGGGGAATAGTCTTTCTTACTCAGATAGGTAGAAAAGTGTCATTTTCATGAGGCCTGAAGTATCAAAGACCAGACTTCTGAACTTCCATGGGCAAAATGAAATTTTGCAGAGATTTCCACTTTCAATAAAAAGTAGGGGTTAAAAGGAGAGGCAATACAACCAAATAAATTCACAACCAACAAAGATACTTAAAAGGTTAGGAAAGAAAAGATTCTTTTCATAACAGCAATGGTAGCAGTTCTATTCCTAGGCTTTGGAGCAGAATCATCTTATTAATTATGTTATAAATAGATTGGGAATGAGGGTGGGGGGATGGGGCTAGGAGATGCATTTTGGAGATTCAGAAATGCTTAGAGCTGGGCTTTTTACTTGATGGGGGTTGCATGGATGACCGTGGGGGTTCCTGAGCCTCCTACATTGTATTCCCATGTGTGTGTGTATTCATGGTAGTAGAAACTGATGGTTTTATTAAAAGTTCTCCTAGGGGTCCATGGGAGATTAGTCCTAGCCCATAAATGATTTTTTATCTCAAGATAGCGGACTGGTTTTTAAAAATCCCAGGAATTTTATGGATATTATTGCTTTGGATGAAACTAACATCAAAATAGTTAATCAAGGAAGAATATTAGGTAATAAGGGTATCATGGAACAGGTGATACTCAGCACAGAAGCTAACAGAATAGACTTTGGGGTCAGATTATCTGGGCATAAGTTATTTAAGCTTTCCAAGTTTTAATTTCCTCATTTGTAAAAGGGGAGAGGATAGTAGGAGGATTAAAATAAACAATACATATCAAAGAACTTAGATGAGTGTTTAGCACATAAAAGTCTACTAAGAAATATTAACTATTTTATTACTAAAATGATGAAGATATTATTTATTTGGAATTTTGGAAATATGCATTTATAATTATTCTCTCTAAATCAGTATTCTGCATAAAATGCAGCATTTATAGGACCTTGCAGAATATATATTTTATTATCTACCCTAGCAGACACTCTCATGTCTCATCACATTTGGAACCACATTTTGAAGTCCAGCAAAAAAAAATCTGTGATTGAAAGGAGATCACCAATTTGCCAATATGAGGTAATACATTCTAACAGTCACAAACCAAGATTAAAATCTGCATTCTATGCTCCATCAATTAAATTAATCTCCCTGTGTCTCAGCTTACTCATTAGTAAACTGAAGATAATAATATAAACTACCAGCTCTGAGGATTAAATGAAATAGTGGCCAGAATGTACTTCTAGAGTTCAGCAACAAAATATCAAGTAGCTGCTTTGGCTTTGGATTTCATGCTTGGTCTTCGGTTTTGGTTTTTGGAACTGTATGGGGAGGCCTTACAAATAGCTGTGAAAAGAAGAGAGGTGAAAAGCAAAGGAGAAAAGGAAAGATATAAGCATCTGAATGCAGAGTTCCAAAGAATAGCAAGAAGAGATAAGAAAGACTTCTTCAGCGATCAATGCAAAGAAATAGAGGAAAAGAACAGAATGGGAAAGACTAGAGATCTCTTCAAGAAAATTACAGATATCAAGGGAACATTTCATGCAAAGATGGGCTCGATAAAG
>SJYC01046773.1:0-13775 GCA_006408675.1 Madoqua kirkii | reverse complement strand
TTAGAAATTTATCAAATATATAAAACCTTGCAGCAACTTTATTAGTACATTTTTAAAAAACAGAGAAAATTTCATTTAGTATTTTGTCTTACTAAACACTTATCTGCTTTTAAAAGGGACCAAAGTATTAAGTCTGAATTTAACCGTCAATTCTTATCACTGCACCCTCTGCACGTTTTAATAAACATAAAAGTAGCCTCTGAAGGGAAGGCTAGAAAAACCTACTCTGGACTCTGTTAATGAGTGAAAATATGAAAAACTGACAGCGCTATATGTATGGTCTAAAAAAAGTCACAGCAGGACATTAGTATAGAAACAGCAGCAACATGAAATACCCCTCTTCCTGAGATCCTGAGTTGCACCATTTAATGAAACTTTTCACCAGCAGATTAATTCTCCGATCATCTCCAGCGCCATCTCCATCAATTAGGAGACGCTTCCGTATGACTTCATCTGGAGGACAGAATAATGTGAATTAAAATGACTATCTGGTTCCTGTTCACTTTCAGGGACAAATTAGCAATACCACTACAGATTCATTTATCTAGAAGAAAACTACTGAAATGTAAATGTACTTGATGCCACTGAACTGTACATAAAATACTGTACTTAAAAGAATTAAAATGGTCAACTTTACATTCAGTTCAGTTTAGTTGCTCAGTCGTGTCTGACTCTTTGCGACCCCATGAATCGCAGCACGCCATCACCAACTCCTGGAGTTCACTCAGACTCATGTCCATTGAGTCAGTGATGCCATCCAGCCATCTTATCCTTGGTCATCCCCTTCTCCTCCTGCCCCCAATCCCTCCCAGCATTAGAGTCTTTTCCAATGAGTCAACTCTTCCCATGAGGTGGCCAAAATACTGGAGTTTCAGCTTTAGCATCATTCCCTCCAAAGAAATCCCAGGGCTGATCTCCTTCAGAATGGACTGGTTGGATCTCCTTGCAGTCCAAGGGACTCTCAAGAGTCTTCTCCAACACCATTTTACATTAGGCAGGTTTTAATATAATTTCCATGTATATATATAAAAAGTTATTAAGTGACTCATGTCAGGCACTGTTTTAGGGGCTGGGGTTATATCGGAAAAGCCTTGCCCTCACAGAACTGACATTTTATTGCCAGGCTGTAGAGTAAAAATAATTTTCAGGTACTACCAGAGAAATAAGTCAAACTTTTTGGGCAAAACCTGTTCAGACAGAAGAAAGCCTGAAGTATTCATGTCGTTGAGTATTGTAAGGTACTAGTAAAAGGAACAGAGAGAAAAGAAGATTGAAAGACATAGTGGGAGACTAGAAAAAGAGAATGAGATGTGTCAGAGAAAAGAAATTTGGGGGGGGTGTAATTTAGTAATTGTATCTGTAACTTTTTTTTTTTTTTAAACATCTGTCTCCCTTTTGCTCCAAGGAAAAGAAAAAGAGAAAAAATGATAGAAAAGCAATGCAGATAACAATGCTGAGTAACAAGTAGGGCTACAGTGGGCTTGCTTGGCAGCCCTGAGCTACTGTTCTTCCTGGACAAGATAATGCTGGATCATAATAAGATCCATAATAAGATGTGCAAGTTGAAACCACAATAAGATACCATTTTCATCTTTCAGATTGGTAAAGATCAAAAGACCTGATAATAAGTGATGGTAAGTGTGTTGAGAAATCATACTTATATACACTGATAGAATGTAAGTGGTGTGCTCTTTGCAAGGTAGCTGGACAATCAGATAATATTCCAAATGCATATAGCTTTTTGACCCCATTAGTCCAGTCCTAGGAATTTATCCTATAGATGCCTGTGCAGCCATGCTCCTGCTAAGGCGCTTCAGTCGTGTCCGACCGACTCTGCGACCCCACAGACGGCAGCCCACCAGGCTCCGCCGTCCCTGGGATTCTCCAGGCAAGAACACTGGAGTGGGTTGCCATTACCTTCTCCAATATGTGCACCCATGCACAGAGATAAATGTAAAAGGATTGTTCTTAAGAGTGCTGCTTGTAGTAGGAAGATGACAAACCTAAACATTCACCAGGAAGAGACTGGCTAAATATAAAAGTGGTTACATGTAATAATATGCAGGGACTTTCCCGGCAGTCCAGTGGTTAAGATTCCATGCTACCATCGCAGGGGGCATGGGTTCGATTCCTGGTTGGGGAACTAAGATCCCACATGCCTCACAAGGGGAGCCAATAAAGAAACAGACATACATACATAAATAGATAATTGCTGAATCTCATGTTTTTAAAAAGAGGTAGTAAGATTCAGCCAAAAAGAATAGTATGGATGTATATATTAATATCATAAAAGTCTCCTTAGACATGTTAAGTAAAATGAAAATAACACAGGTGCAGAGAAGCACGTAGTTTACTGCCATCTGTGTAAACAAGGAGGCCATGTGCGTATGTATGTGCCCATCACACATGTGTTTAGGTATTCAGCAAATATCTTCGGAAGGATTCATAAGAAACTGGTAATAGTGGCTATTTGTGATAAGAGGTATTACAGAGGATGAGATTTAATTTTTATGATTTTATAGGAGTGTCTTTTTTTTTCAACCATATGCAGGCATTTAAAAAATAATTTTTAAAGTGTGAATAATTCCTAGAGAACCTGCATGATGAATCAACAGCAAATTCTTGAAACAATAGTTCCTGTGTGTAGGCAGAAGTATTTTTGAGTGCAGGTGCAGCGGAGATAAACTTTGGAAGGCAGATGGCTCCAGTTTTTTTTTTTCCCCCCAGTTTTAAAATCTATTCTGTGACAACATCAGATAAACATGTTTAGAATTGAGTTTTGTTCTCAGAGTCATGGCTGTGACAGACAGCTCAAGCTACGGATTCATCAAGTGTTTTAATTTTACACTGAAAGATATAAACTGATGGTTTCCTCTTTTAACCACCAATAATGTTATTTGAGGAGACTGAGACAAAACACAGTCCTGGCAGAGATTACAATTCAGAAAATGAAACTGACTTTTTTATAAAGTCACAATCATGTTCTAACTTTGTTAAAAGTAAACGTTCAGTGGGTGAGCAGTCCAGTGGTCAATTGATGCTATTTAGTTTATTTTTGATCTTCCTACCTCTGCTCTTTCAAGCCCCCAAGAGACCCCATCTTCCTCCCAGATAACTAGGAACCCTCCTTTACGGAGGACAATGGATTTCAAATGTAAATGAATGTAGGAACCAGGGAGTAGGGAAATTGAGGATGGAGTACCTAAAGCGAGAGGTTATTTCCAGATCTGGTTTTTCAAGGGATTTTTAAAGTCTGGTGACTAACTGAAAATGTTTCCAGGACATTTTGTGATCTTTTCAGTTGTATACTTAAGATCTGTGCACTTGTTTACATATGTATGTAATATCTCAATTACAAAAATTTCTGAAAAATGTTTAAAGCATTATACAGGCCAAATAAACTTGGGGAGAAGGTTCATCAGGGCCCATCATATGTCCTGTTCATTCTGTTTCCTCTCCAGTCTCTCATACTGTGTCTTTACATTTCTGATGCTCAATAAATACTTTAAAATTGGATTTGTGGTGCCGGCCGGGGAACATCTGCCCTCCAAATAGCTTTGTCTCCATAAAACCATCTTGTCTTCAGGTCCATAGCAGATTTCTCTTCCTGGACAAAAGACATGAATATCTGATCGGTGGGCAGCAGTGTCCATAGGTGCCAGCCTAGCCTCTTGAGGACATGGAGTAAAGACAAGAGTTCCCTCACTCCAGCTGGAGACCTAACACACAGTATGAATGGACATACACAGAAGGAGATTAGGAGAGCTTCCTTTACCTTGCGGGGAACAGGGAAAGAGAATTTTCAGCTGCTTTCTGCCCCTCTTTTTTGGCCCTCCCCCTTGGCTTGTAGGATCTTAGTTCCCTGACCAGGGACTGAACCCATTCCCTGGAAGCACGGAGTCTTAACCATTAGACCAGCAGGGAAGTCCCTCAAGCTGCTCTTCTGATACATGACCATCACTGGTCAAAAAAAGAAGCTAAAAGGCATTTTAACAGTATCTATGGAAATTTCAAATATGTATTCTTTGACCCCCAAAATCCTAGTCTACTTGACCATATGCAATATGACATGCTCATTGGCAGCAGATTAAGATATATCAATTTTGGTATAAGAATATGATAATATAAAGTTGTAAAAAACAAAGAATGAGGAAAACTGTATACTGAAAGGAAGACCACTTAATACAACTTGTTAAAAGAACAAGGTGAAGAATCCTATTTATGGCATATTTCTTTTCATATAAACATAGGGAAATAAGTATATTTATTGTGTTGATATTCACATGGATATACTGGAATGATATAAAAGAAACTAATATAAGGAGTTACCAAAGAATTGAGCAGTGTAAGTTGGATAGCTGGAGGACAGGCTGGAAGATGTCTTATATTACTTGATTTTTGAACCATGTCTTACATTTTTGAAAATATGTCTTATATTACTTGATTTTTGAACCATATAGTACTCAAATTTGTTAGCTGATGTTTGCAAAATTAAGAAAGCTATGACTGTGGTGATGGTATCATAGGTGTTTGTATCTGATAGCTCAGCTGGTAAAGAATCTGCCTGCAACGCAGGAGACCCCAGTTTGATTCCTGGGT
The DNA here is from genome assembly GCA_006408675.1 of Madoqua kirkii. Taxonomy (NCBI): domain Eukaryota; kingdom Metazoa; phylum Chordata; class Mammalia; order Artiodactyla; family Bovidae; genus Madoqua; species Madoqua kirkii. The sequence goes on along the minus strand of SJYC01046773.1, from coordinate 9,176 downwards.
CAGGAAGATCCCCTGGAGGAGGGTATGGCAACCCACTCCAGTATTCTTGCCTGTAGAATCCCCATGGACAGAGGAGCCTAGTGGGCTACAGTCCATAGGATTGCAAAGAGTTGGACACGACTCAGTGGCTAAGCACAGCACAAAACTGCACAAATTATACCCAACACATGTAGTTCTTAGTGTATCAATTATACTTCAACAGAAGTGGAAGGTAGGAAAAGAAAGCAAGCAACCTAAAATCGTGTCTCTCTCTACCTCACCTCCAACAGGCAGGGAGAAAGCTGTGAGCTAAGGCAGAGGTGGTGATCGCAAGGCTGGGTCTGGGATGTGAGTACTCTTCTAGGACACTAAGAAGTCTGGGGCCCTGGAGACTGATCTCAAGACCCAAGCACCCATAGGCAGTCAGAGGGCAGACTGTGGAAGTCCACAGTAGTGAATGCCACACTGGCAGACTCAGACCCTGTTGTTGGCAGGCAACAAGTTGGAGTTGCTGGAGATTTGTGAAGGGACTTTCTAGGAGGATCAAGTGTACAAAATGTGGTGCAACTCTGAAGCGCCCACAGGCACAGAGGCTAGTTAGGAGGCTCCCAAAGCATATGCCAACCGAAGGAGCTAAAAGGATGTGAATTAAAGCAGAGATCAGAGTCACAGGTCCTGGAAGGCAGACGAGGGCTCAACGGAGACTTGGTTAGGAAAAGGCAGGACCAGGACCATCTGGCTGGCGTGAGCAGTGCAAGCTGATCAGTTATGGTGCACAGGGGGCGTGCTGTCCAGGCCCTCAGGGTCTTTCTCCTGCTTGAGCCTGATCCCTCTTTCGTCTACAGAGCATTTCTTCACAGCCAGACCTCAAGTCAAAAACTGGGGCCAGTGTTCTGGTTAGTCTGCAGTATTTACTTGGTGTGCGTGACCAACTTTTAACTTCATCTATAAAAATGGGAATAAAACAATCCACTTCATAGGACTGCTGTGAAACCTTATGGAAATAAAAGTATACAAGTGCCTGTTCACTGTTGAAAAACAAAAAAGAAGAAAAGTAAAGTTATTCTTACCTTCATGTTAAGTTTAATTCCCAAAGTAATGTGAAACTGAATAAATGCTGGAGCTATATCTATAGAATCATCTATATATTGATACATAAGATGCATAGAAAGTTCTGCACAGTTATGATTTGTCACAAATTTGCTTGTCTCAAGCTTCATGCTATAAGGTCATTGTATTTCTAGCTTAAACAGCAAAAGTAGTTGCTGCCTAGGAATGTCTGTGGGGATGAGGAGGATTGGAATTATATATATATACATAAAGTACAGAGCACAGCTCTAACAGCAACAAATTAAAAGAGTAAGTTGCCTGTCTGAAATTTCTCTGCTCTTTTTAAATTTAAGGATGGCCAGCTGCTGATGGTTCCTGGCATGTATGACATGAGCATTGTTTATTTATAATTGTACCTCATCAATTAGCTCTAGACTGACATACCTAACCATGTTCTGTTTACTATATGCTTTTACTTTATAAATTATTATCATGCTTGAAGCTCTCTGTAAGCAATCTGAATAGTAATATTAAATCAGGAGGCCCTTGGTCTACCTGTAAAAATAGTGAAGTTGGTTTAGAAATTATTTCAGTGATGTTATCAACGTCATTCCTTAGTTGTCACGATCCCTTTCTTTACTGAGTACAAGGATCAAAACCACCTCGGAAAAGCTTTTAACCCCAAATACCTAATATCTGCTCCAAGGCTTTCCACCAGATTTTAGGCTTGTATGAAGATTTCTTATTGGATTCAGTTATATGGGTACCATAAATATACCCTATAAAATGTCTGCCATTCAAAATTACTTTCGAATCAGTTATGACACAAGCATGATGATAAGCAAATATTTATTTGAAAAACTGGGATGCATTTTTTTAGATCCTTTCCTGTCTTATGTGCCATCCTCTAACTAGAATACAAAACTGCTTAACATGTTAAACAGGTCTCACGAAAGCCATTTTAAAGGGTTAGATTTTAATACCTAACTTTTCATAAACAGGCTGGAAAAATGACTCCTTTACAGTTATTAAACCAACTCTCCATTTCCAAGCCTCTGGTTGACTGACATAGCCATTGCAGTTGTTTTCTCATTTTAGTGTGGAAAGGACAATCTCTCATAAACCCACACTAACACTGCTTTCATAAACTAATTGTTATTCCCTCAAAGTGGCTATTAAAACCCTGATTACAGAACAAGTTTTCATAGCCTCTTGGAGCAGAGGTTCAAAAAAGGAAAGAGAAGGACAATTTGGAAGATAATAGTGGGTTAACAGAATACAAAACTGCTTAACATGTTAAACAGGTCTCACGAAAGCCATTTTAAAGGGTTAGATTTTAATACCTAACTTTTCATAAACAGGCTGGAAAAATGACTCCTTTACAGTTATTAAACCAACTCTCCATTTCCAAGCCTCTGGTTGACTGACATAGCCATTGCAGTTGTTTTCTCATTTTAGTGTGGAAAGGACAATCTCTCATAAACCCACACTAACACTGCTTTCATAAACTAATTGTTATTCCCTCAAAGTGGCTATTAAAACCCTGATTACAGAACAAGTTTTCATAGCCTCTTGGAGCAGAGGTTCAAAAAAGGAAAGAGAAGGACAATTTGGAAGATAATAGTGGGCTAAGTTCCAAAACTCTTGCTTTAGGGACAGGTCAAGGCTTGACAACACGTAAGAGCCTGTCATGTAACTTCCTCCTAGGGTTAAGTGAAGTCGCTCAGTCGTGTCCGACTCTTTGTGACCCTGTGGACTTTAGCCCACCAGGCTCCTACATCCATGGGATTCTCCAGGCAAGAATATTGGAGTGGATTGCCATTTCCTTCTTTAGGAGATCTTCCTAACCCGGGGATCAAACCCAGGTCTCCTGCAATGCAGGCAGATGCTTTAACCTCTGAGCCAACAGGGAAACGACTGTCAAATGTGCCTCCCATTCTGCTAGACCTCACAGCTCCCAATCTCACCTGCTTTTCAGAAATAGCAATTCTGTGATCTCTCAGTGAGGATCAGCATTTTCTTTCTAAAGGCTCTTTAGCAAGATATTCTGAAAGTACACAAATGAACCGCTGGCTTTTTGTTACTGTTCGTAAATACTCTGGATACAAACTGAAAACCACAGGAAGGGATAACTGGAGATAAGATTACAGAGGAAAAAAGGAAACCAATGTAGCAATTTGTATTAAAAAGACAGATACTTGTGACCTGTCTTCTAGAAGTGATTCCCACTGTGTACAAAGACAACTATACATATATCTCCACTGTCATACTATTTATAAAAGTTAAAAAAAAAAAAGGAAAATAACAAAAAAACATTTAGAAGGGGATTGATTAAAAAACTAGTAGAACATCACAAAAGAATAAGGTAGGAGGAGCCCCAAAAGGTATTAGAACGAACTCAAAGATGTATCATTAATTATGGAAGTATAGTTCAGAACAGCATGCAAATTCTTGTGTAAAACTTTACGTATGCATACTGGTACACCAACTAACTAATGCTTACAATATGCCCATTTAGTCTCACAAGAGCCCAGTAAATTGGCTATTATTACTCCAGTTTTACCAATGAAGGGACTGGAAGTTACTTGTGCAAATTAAATGCCATAAGAAGTAGGAGCGGAGCTGGGACTCACACTCAGGAGTCCGACACCAGAGAAGATGCTTTTTACCTTTGATGGCGTTTACTAATCACTCTGGAAGGGCACACAATTAACACCTTACAGTAACTGCCACTAGGGGCTGGGCTGAGCTATGGAAGGTGAAGAGGGAAAGGTTTTCACTGTCCCTTGGGGCATTTCTTCCTGAATTTCCTGACATGTACCACTTTTCTTCCTCACAGTATTAAGAGTCGTTATTTGGATAGAGAACTCACTGGTCATTTTGAGGTATTTTTCTTCATTTTTTCTGCATTGAAAATTCTCATCGGTGTTCTTTAGTAAATCTGTGATGTGTTAACAACAAAAAAGAAAACTGGTTTGACTTGACCTGTTAACAAGAGGAGGAACTAAGGCCATGTCAAAACAACGCCTGTGCAGATTCCTGTTACGTTATCACTAGATCACCACGGCTTATGGGATATTAAGCTGAATTATGTATATCCCACTGCATTGGATTTCTCCTGGTAAAAAAGAGCCCCTCCTTTCAAGAAGTTTAAAATCATTAAAACAACTACTAAGGCCACCAATGTTAAGACACAAAAAAGTCAAGTGGAGAGAGTAAGTTTTCTGGAGACACTCAGGCCCAGTCTAAATAAATTGCCGATGCCAAAGTAAATGACAAAAGCCAAAATTACATTAAAAATGAAAAAAGAAAAGCAGAAAAATCAATGTTGAGGTCCTTTGTTTTCCTCTGTTGTTGCTATTCTGTCGCCAAGTTGTGTCCACCTCTTTGCGACCCCGTGGACTGCAACGTGCTAGGCTTCCCTGTCCCTCACCATCTCTGGTTTTTCTCTAAATGTATTTAAATGTTTAGAGTATGACCCTAATCAAGTCAGGGTTGAAACTCCAACCACACTTTGAGATGCCTTTTATCTTGGCTAAAGAAATATTATTTAATATTTGAACTGCTTCAGTAACCCCTGTGCTGGGACCACAGATGAGAGAACAAAGTGGGCAAATCCACTGTTACTTGTGGGGGGAAAAAAAAAGTCAAACAAACCCTTTGGCTACAAATGTGTAATTAACATTGGATCAACAACTGAAATAGGAACAGCAGCAGACACAGTGTTTGTACACTCCTATTTGATGACCATACCTCCTGCTTGCTTTCACTCTGAAAAGTGTCCTGGTTTGGACAATCAATTAAATGGTCACTCAACTTTGAAGTGCTTTACATATATTAATCCCACTTCATCTGTGGAAAAACCCAATAAAGCATGTATTATTATCTTCCTTTTACAGATGGCAAGTGTCATCTCTGTAGTTAGAGGAAAATATACACAATTACATTATTAGAAAGTCACAGTGGCATTCCATTATTCCGTCATGTTGTTCATGGGCATGTTAAAAACCTTATTTCAAGTTTTAACAGGCATATTATCCATGCATTATACTTCCTAATTAAAAAAAAAAAAGCAACACTTGTCAAAACCAACAAGCTCTATTAAATGGAGTGTACAGCCACATCCCGCTCCCTACTGCCCTTCTCGTCATCCATCTGTTGCTCTGGCAGATCAAGACATATACCTAATACTCTCTGTACTGCAAAAAGTGCTTCTGAAATGCATTCTATTAGGGTACTAACACTGTTTAACACCCTTTAAATTAACATAGAAAATACAAACTGTGAACATAGTTTACATTAACAGTGATAACATCTAAACTGTTTTTCCATTAGCTGAAATGCTGGGGTGGCAACAAGGAAGGAGAGAGAATGGCTTTGTGACTATAATCCATTAACTTCCCAGGACCTCCACTTGTCCATGCACAGATGATGCTTCTAGGGATAACATTTCTAGTTCAGTTGTTGCTGTTCACTAAGGTCTCTAAGTTGTGTCCATCTCTTTGCAAGCCGGTGGCAGCAGCACGCCAGGCTTCCCTGTTCTTCAGTCTCCCAGAGCTCACTCCAATTCATGTTCACTGAGGTGGTGACGCGATCTAAGTTCAGTATCTATAGATAGCAATGTAGTATCTTTCTCCTTCCCTTAGACTAAGGAGGGCAAGAGTATTCCTCCAATAACTATTGTGTCCTTGCACAGGATATAAAGAGTTTCTCTTCCAAGAGCTCCTAGTCCAGTTGGATAGGCAAACCCGGATGTAAGGATTACATGAAGGCACAGCACCTGACCAGATACTAAGGTTGGCAAGAGGACATCGGCCCTCCTCAAGTCTCCAGAAACAGGTACTGGAACTTCTCCAAGAACCCTTCAGGAGGCTGAGGGTGTGGAGGCCACCCACTCCTCAGTCTTCCCCTGCCATCATTTTAATCAGAGCCCACCTGGTTTCTCACTTGAACCACCTCTCTTTGGCCTCCCTGCTTCCATTCTTGCCTTCCTACAACTCATTCTCTACACAGAAGCCCAGAATGATCCAAAAGATGACCACTTGAAACTCTCCGATCACTTCCAAGGGCCACCTTGTGAGGCTGTGGGATCTTAGTTCCCCAACCAGGGATCGAACCTGTGCCCCTTGCATTGGAAATATGGAATCTTAACCACCTGACTGCCAGGGAAGACCCTATCATCCATTTATTTTAATGTTTTCCATTATAATTGGCCGCTTTAAATATTTTCTGGAACACACTATAAAAGTAAATTAAGTATATTGAGAGGTATAGCAGAAATATAATAAGATAATGTGGTTAACAGGTGAAAGATCAACTGGTTTTCGAAAAGAGCAGAGGAGAATATCTGATATGGGTTCTGAAGAATAAATGGACTGTCACCAGGCAGAAAAGGCAGGAAGGGGAAATCTGCGCAGATAAAGAATGGGAGAAGGTACAGTCCTCATCAAAAGAAAGTGGAGGAGAGGCAAGTAAACCAACTCTGACACTTAACAGTATTTATTGGACATTACTGTGTATCAGCCTCAGTGCAAAGCACTTCACAAATTTTGCTGCATCTAATTCGCAAAACCAGCCTATGAAGTAGATTTTATTATCCCCATTTACAAGGAATGAAACTGAGGCTCAAAGAGATTAATTAACCTGCACAAGGTCAGACTGCTTATGAATGGCAGAGTGGGGATTCTGATGGTCTCTTTGGATGTAGTGGGCACTTGACTGCAATCAGTGCATTAGAACTCATCTTCCTCTTCACCTCCCTCTGACAAAAACCTCTCTCTCCTTTGCCGTTCTCCACCTCGATGAATAGAGCCGTAGCACTAATAAGCACATAGTCACTCCAATCAGAAACCTGGAATAATCCTTGGCCCTTCCTCTCACATCCATTCAATCTCCTGACATTCAACCTCATCAGCTTCTTTTCCATCTGTCTGCTTCTCTGCCATTCCTCTTGGTCTGTCTCCATCCTTTCTCTCTAGGAACCATGGCAGTTGGTCCTTTGGCTTAGAGCTCAGGTTCTATAAGTTGCTACCTGTGCAACCCAGGGTTGAGTTAACCTCCTTGTGTTCCAGTGTCATCTGAAAAGTGAGGATGGTAATTAGAACATGCTTGGCATACTATCAATATGCTACAGATGTTAGAAAAGAGAGAGGCCAATTAATGCCTCACTTTGCCTTCCCTTCATTATTATTCAGAGAAGAGTGTGGTTGTTTTTAATGCCATCTGAATAACATCACACCAATGCTAAAATCTTTTAATGGTGTCCCATAACTGTCAAAAATGTCTGGCTCATAACTTTCTAACTTCTAGCCAGTATTTGTTATCTTTGAGTTTTCCAAAACTTTGTGACCTTAGCACCAGTGGTTCTCCACCTGGAATACCAGGGCAACAATTATTACATCTACTTATCCTTCTAAAGTGAGATTAAGGTAACTGTTTCAGGGAGGTTTTCTGATCTCTGAGAATGGATAAAGAATTTTTGTTATGTGTTTCTACAATTCCCAACCTTCTACTTCCTCTGTAGTAACATTTTCCACCATGAGAAGGTATTATCTCATGTGTCTTTTCCACCAGACTGTGACCTCAGGGAAGGAAGAGGTCTTGCCTGTTGGCTCGGAGCTATAATCCCAAGACTTAGCCCAGATGGGATACATACCTACTGAAAAAAATTAACTGGAGTGAAGCTAAGCTTTAACTGGATCTTGAAGAGCCTCCATCTAACTACTCCCTGTCATGATAACAAATTTGGGCCTGTTAGTCTTCTGCCCATGGCCTGGTCCTTTCATGTGGAGACCTTGTCTACCTCCAACTTTTCAGAAATGGCCTCTCTACAGGCATCTACTGGCCACTCTTCAAACAGACCCAGTGCCCCTAGATCTCCGCTTCCCAAATGTCAAAGGACTTCTGCACTCCCTAACTGGATGGCTTCTTAGGTTCTCCCTCCAGTTGCCCATCATGCTTATGCTTGTCCACCTTCCCCAAGGTGTCACCCTAATTCTGCTCTCAATCTGTAGACTACCTCCTGGGCCCCTCCTTACATGGGTCCATCTTCCTAAACTGACCTCACAACTTGCCAGAAACTCAGCCCCTACCTCTCCCTCCCCACTCCATTTCAGGGGACAAACCACCCTCTCCAAGGCATGCACACACAAATGAGTCTTCCACTGATCTACCCGAGGTGACCCCATCCCTATACTGGCTCTTCTTAATCTCCTAGGCACGGTCCCTGGCTGTCTTCCAAACATCCTATCCACATCCACTCTTTCTTGATATTATCCCCAGTTCCCTTTCCCTACCCCCAACCCAGGGCTAGCTCTCAGGCCTCCGTGCAATCCACTGTCTAGGGGACCTTCCCAGACACTTTCCAGGTGTCACCCTCTGCACACCGACACCCCTGCAATACTGTCCAGAGACCTCTCCCAGCTTTCCAACCTGGCGCGATCTCCACCCCACCCCAGCCACCTCTTCGGAATTCGCAGTCTCTTCTAGCCCCTCCTTAGGTCCTCCGGACCCCCAAACGGCAAAGCCTCCAGCCCTTCTTCCCCTTCGCCGACCCTGGGACCCCCAGCGCCCCCACCCAGTGCTCCCTCACCACATCCTCCGACAGCCTGGACCCCTTCCGGGTACCACCCACCCGCGCATCGCTGGCTGCCAGGCTGCTCAGGCCCCCACGTGTGCTCGCGGCCCCCAGACGATCCTCCCGGCGCACCCGCCCCACGCCCCGCGCGATCTCGGGAGAGCCGGCCGGGAGCCCGAGGGGCTCCGAGCGGGGGCAGGGAGGGCTCCGGGGAGAGGCTGAAGAGCTCGGGGGAAGCGGCCGGGAAGGCCGAGTCTCCGAGGGACCCGGTCGGGGAAGCCGAGGGGCTCCCGGAAGCGGCGGGGGAGGCCGGGGGTCTCGAGGGAGGCGGCGGCGGGGGCCGGGGAGGCCGCGCGGCTCCGGGGAGCGGGCCGGAGCGGCGGCGAGCGGGCCTCACCGTCAGTCACGGCTCCCATGGCGTGCGCGGCGGCGGCGGCGGCGCAAGCTGAGGCGGCGGTTGGCGGCGGCGGAGGTCAAACTCCCACAATGCAGCCGGGTAAACAGCCATGGAGGAGGAGGCGGCGGCGCCCGCGGCCGCCCGCTCCGCCGTCTGAGCCGCGCTGCGCCGCCG
>SJYC01046771.1:0-23889 GCA_006408675.1 Madoqua kirkii | reverse complement strand
TTCCTCTCATTTAGTCCTGGTGACCTTTTTGTCCTGTGCTTTCAAGTTGGAGAGTGGCTGGAAACACAGGCTTTAGAGTGGAACCTGGATTTGATTCCCATTTCCTGAGCCAACCAGCCTCTCTGAGTCTAGAGAAGATGACCATTCAGTGAGATAATAAAAGCTAAAGGCTTTCCTCAGTCCTAGGCTCCTAGTAAGTACTCAAAGGTGGTAGCCATTTTGAGGATGGTTTTCTTCTTATCTAGAAGAGATAGCTAATACATTCGTTCAAAGAGAAAATCTTTCATCATACTCATTCCCACATAAACCTTGTGGGACCACCCTACTTTCAACTCAGGAGAGCCTTGGGCATCTTTCTGGTTACCGGGGCAGTTAATTAGACCTGTCTGCTCTTAACAGTGGGGTTGCATTGTCTGTTAGGCTGGCAGGTTATGTCTAAATCCTGGGTATGTCACTGCCAAACTAATAGTCATGCACCAATGTTTAGAGCTGTGAACCATTCAAAAGCGACTAGACTTTATGGCCTAGAACAGAGATCAACAAACTTTCTGTAAAGGATGAGAGATGATGTTGCTGGCCACCCGGGTGCCTGTCACACTTACCACCTCCATCAGTTCATGGAGAAAGCAGCCATAGATAAAAATAAGTGGGCATGACTGTGTCCTGGTAAAACTTTGTGGATGCTGATGTTTGAATTTCGTGTAGTTTTTATATGCCACGAAATATTAAAAAAAAATTTTCAACCGCTTAAATATGTTGTGTACTGGCAGTGGCTCATGGCATGTACAGGCAGAGGCTGGATTTGACCTGTACAAGGGCCGTAGTCTCCTGACCCCTTGCCTAGAAGAATGTTAGACCTGTATGTCCTGTAGTTTTGTGGCGTCACCAAGCAACCCTCCCCACTGCCATTTACTTTCTCAAGAATTTAGTACTTTTGACGTGGAGGCTTTATCTCCTGCCCCCATTGGCCTCATTAGCAAGAGACTCCAGTAGGTTAGTTGTTACCAGTTACCATGTGTGGCCTTCCCTCCTTAGCACACACACTTATTCATCAGCAAATTATTTATTGCTAAAAATGTTCTCACGTTGCCCAGTTTTCTGTAGGAACTGATGATTGAGCCCTGTCTTGTGTGATGGTTTTGACAGGAATCGATGCATTTGGAGCTGTGTTCAGCTTCAAGTTCCTGTCACCCTCTCTGTGCCCTGGTTGCTGTTCAGTCGCTAAGTTGTATCTGACTCTTTGCCACTCCATGAACTGCAGCATGCCAGGTTTCCCTGTCCCTCGCCATCTCCTCATGTCTTTTGAGTCTGTGACACTATCCAACCATTTCATCCTCTGTCACCCCCTTTTCCTGCCCTCAATTTTTCCCAGTATCAGGGTCTTTTCCAATGAGTTGGCTTTCTCTGGAAAAGAGCAGACTGTGCCCTGGAGGGGAAGTAATTGATACTAGGCCCTCAGGCTGCTTAGGTGACACCCTTACCTGTAGGCAGCCTGCCCCACCCTCCTCTGCATGATGTTTGGTTAAATCCAGCACACAAAGATTCCTCTTGTGTTCCAGCCCCTGGAGACTAGCGCCAGGATTGGTGTGTTCTGAGCATTTAGATGTATATGTCTCTGTGTAATTTCATCTGGCCGGCCCTAAAGCTCCAAGAGTTGTTTCTTCTAGCTTTTGCCTTCTCTCTCTCTTGACCCCTTTCCCTGGGCTTTTGTATAGGTTGCAGAATTGGTGGCTGCTGTAATTATTATTATTTTGCTTCTCTTCTTGCCTTTTTTTAGAATTCTCTACTAATTGCTTCTTTTATAGCAAATGCGTTATTTTCAGAGTTTAACTTTTCAAAACAATACTATACTGAAAATAAAACCCACACATTGGTTACTTTAGTGTTTTCCCCCTCCAGATGTAAACCTAATGCAATTTGATCAGAGGCATGAATTGACATTTTAGACATTTAGAGATAAATTGCAGTTTTAAAGTTTCTTGGCCATTCAATCTGAATATTAGAATTTTTACATTATTAACATTTAAGAGTTTCCTCCTTTTTTTTTTTTTTAAAGGTTAATTTGGTTATATTATCTGGATGACACTTAGGCAGTGTAAATCCAAAGTCATGGAATGGGAAGCTGAAGTGTAGGGATTTGTCTTAAAACAAAGGTGCATAGATGCTTTTATAATAGCAAAACATAGAAAGTAATCTGAATGCCTATTAATAAAGACTTGATTAAGTCAATTAGAGCCTACCCATATAGTAAAATGCTGAGCAGTCTTTAAAAAGGGTTGATATTTATTGACGTGGGAATGATGTTTAAGAAAATAGAGAATAGCACAAAAATATGTTTAATGTGTAATTTTTAAGGTGGACGCAAGCCCTGTGTATAGAAACCTAAAAGGATCTGGAAACACCAAATACTAATAGGAGCTGATTATCTCTAGGGATTAATAATTGTGATGATCTCTTTCCTTTATGTTTTTGTCTTTTTTTTTCAGCTACCATGTGCTGCTTTTATAATTAGGAAAAATGATATTATTATTATTAAAGAATAAACATGCAGATTAAGAACATCTCATGCTTGTGGCTGATTAAGGCCTCACTCCCCAAGATGACCATTCCTCTGTTGTATTGAATGAGAAGTGAAATAGGCTTTCTCATATGTCTTTAAAAATGTTTTCTATGTTAGTAATAAGCAAGAATATTTTCCAGACTCTTCTAATAGGAAAGAAAAAAAATTCCACACAGGACTCAATAAATATCAATTTTATAAGTAAGTCATGTATGGAGGGAATATAGGCTGTGGTTTCAAGCATGAGCCTCAGCACTTGGTGTGTTGCCTTGTCCAGTTAGACCTCAGTCTCTTCATCTGTAAAGTGTGCTAATACCTTGATAAGCTGTTGTGAAGGTTAAATGAGGTAAGTGCTTAGCAGAGTGCCAGCTACCTAGCAGTAACCGAGAGGGAAGCAGTGGTGGGAGGTGTAATAATCACAGGTATGATAGTGATAATAGTGCTGCTAATAATGACGATATTAGCTACTAGTATTAACCCCTTCTGGATATAGATTTGCATGAGAGCAGAGCCTCGTTTGCCACATTCACAGCCTAAACGCTCTAACCAGACCAGATACCTTGACCAAGACCAGGTATGTGGTCTAATTTCATACAGTCATGCTCCCTGTACCCTCGTATCACTATCAAAAAAAAGGAAAAAAGAAAGAGTGCTCAGAGGCACGCGGGCATAGAGTTGGTGCTATTTAAATATCAGTAGTTGTTGAACAGAAGGTGACCTAAAGCAAGCATTTTCTCTAGATAGTGTCTGGTGAACTTTTAAAGAAAGGTTCTGAAGTATGTGTGTGATGAAGGTACCTTTCAAGTATGTGGAAGGCAGATCCAGGCACCAACACTGGTAAAGGGAGAATACGTCTTGAGTTCTCTAGTTTTTAAACATAGCCATTTTGCTTCATCTTTCTTCTCTTAGTCACCTTCAATTGCTGTGTCCTTGTGGTGTAGCTATGATAATTTGAGAAAATTTTCGCTTTATTTTCTCTGGAGTCAGCTTGGCCATGGGTACATTCTGCCTCCTGCTTGAACTAGCTGAGGTGCATTTCATTGTTTCCGTGTAATCAGAAACAGGGACCTGACTGCAAAATATGTAAGAAGTGTAAAACTACAACTCACTGTGACACGGTTATTTGGAAACACTGGAGTGTTGAGTTCCTTGCTAGGAAATGTAAGCTATGCATGGAATAAAAGAATGTAGACATACTATGATTTATCTATTGCTGAGTAATAACAACCTGCTCCAAAACTTGGTTGATCATTGTTTTGCTCACAGTTAGGTCAGGGTTTCTTCCACAGGTCTTGCCTGGCCTGAGGTCAGATCCTGAACGTTAAAGCAAGTTAATCTCTATACAGGTGCTGCTTAAACCTCCTTGCTAAAGATATTTGCATGGGGCAGGGAGAGAGTGAGAAGTGGTAAGAGGCACATTTTTAAAAATCTCAAAAGAAAAACCCAGGATCTTTAAATTCTGCATGAATTTTGTATTCCATTCCATGATTATGCCTTTGTTTTACCATAACATTAATAGTCTAAATTGCTTGCCAGTCAAATTTTCTCTCCAGATCTTTAAGAAAATTGATTCTTCTCAACTCAGAATAATAACTAATCAGCTTAAAATCCTTGGCTGTAAGCAACAGAAACTAAATCTGGCTTCTTTAAGAAAAAAGATTGCTGAAGGATGAGGTGTAGGTCCCAGCATTGACAGTAAAGCTGAAGAACCAGGCCTTAGAATGGATCAGATCCAGGGCAGCCTCAGGGAGTCAGGTAGCAGAAGGACTCAGTGGAGAATATCCTCAGGGTGCTAGGCTTCATAACTTTTCCAGTTGTTTTTAACTTGTCTCTCTACTAAGTGTATTGCTCAGGCTCAGACTGGGTGCTGACAGGTGCCTTGGTTCCTGCTTCACCAAGAAAGTGCCTATTGGGCCAGTTGTCATTCTTCAGCAGGGGGACTGGATGCAGGGCTGGGAAAACCACAGATCCAAACATCTGTGGGTCTCTCTGTGGGTTACTTTGTGCATTATCTATCACATTTAATATGTGCAACACTTCTCTCCCTCCCAACCCCATAGGCCTCTTAAACCTCAGTTTGAGACCCAGTCTTTTGGCTCCACACCACCAATTTCTATTTCAGCTAATCAGCACTTACCTCTCTCTCTAAGTGCAGCAGTAAATGTATCTATCCATTTCTTACGTGGTGATCTTTTATAAAACATGTATTTCTTTGTGTTTTAGAAGGAAAGCACACGGACTGTCACTAAACCATTCTTTGGTAACAGAGTCCCTGTTAAAAACATTTTTACCCAGCACATAGCGATACCTTTAGGACACAGTGAGATAAATACTGTTATTCGCCTCTGCACTAAATGTTTCACACTGTCCTGTATTTGTTTCTCCTCTTGAAGTGTCTAGCTGCTTTCATTGCATCCTTACGTGAAACATGAAGTCGCTCAGTCGTGTCCGACTCTTTGCGAGTCCCCATGGACTGTAGCCTACTAGGTTCCTCTGTCCATGGGGTTTTCCAGTTTGAATTTTGTATTCCATTCCATGATTATGCCTTTGTTTTACCATAACATTAATAGTCTAAATTGCTTGCCAGTCAAATTTTCTCTCCCAGATCTTTAAGAAAATTGATTCTTCTCAACTCAGAATAATAACTAATCAGCTTAAAATCCTTGGCTGTAAGCAACAGAAACTAAATCTGGCTTCTTTAAGAAAAAAGATTGCTGAAGGATGAGGTGTAGGTCCCAGCATTGACAGTAAAGCTGAAGAACCAGGCCTTAGAATGGATCAGATCCAGGGCAGCCTCAGGGAGTCAGGTAGCAGAAGGACTCAGTGGAGAATATCCTCAGGGTGCTAGGCTTCATAACTTTTCCAGTTGTTTTTAACTTGTCTCTCTACTAAGTGTATTGCTCAGGCTCAGACTGGGTGCTGACAGGTGCCTTGGTTCCTGCTTCACCAAGAAAGTGCCTATTGGGCCAGTTGTCATTCTTCAGCAGGGGGACTGGATGCAGGGCTGGGAAAACCACAGATCCAAACATCTGTGGGTCTCTCTGTGGGTTACTTTGTGCATTATCTATCACATTTAATATGTGCAACACTTCTCTCCCTCCCAACCCCATAGGCCTCTTAAACCTCAGTTTGAGACCCAGTCTTTTGGCTCCACACCACCAATTTCTATTTCAGCTAATCAGCACTTACCTCTCTCTCTAAGTGCAGCAGTAAATGTATCTATCCATTTCTTACGTGGTGATCTTTTATAAAACATGTATTTCTTTGTGTTTTAGAAGGAAAGCACACGGACTGTCACTAAACCATTCTTTGGTAACAGAGTCCCTGTTAAAAACATTTTTACCCAGCACATAGCGATACCTTTAGGACACAGTGAGATAAATACTGTTATTCGCCTCTGCACTAAATGTTTCACACTGTCCTGTATTTGTTTCTCCTCTTGAAGTGTCTAGCTGCTTTCATTGCATCCTTACGTGAAACATGAAGTCGCTCAGTCGTGTCCGACTCTTTGCGAGTCCCCATGGACTGTAGCCTACTAGGTTCCTCTGTCCATGGGGTTTTCCAGTCAGTAGTACTGGAGTGGATTGCCATTTCCTTCTCCAAGGGATCTTCCCAACCCAGGGATCGAACCCAGGTCTCCCACATCGTAGACAGACGCTTTACCATCTGAGCCACCAGGGAAGTCCGCTGCATCCTTGCTAATACCTTAAACATTTTAGACCTTCCAGATAAGTTGAAGGCTCACCCTACAGTTATATAGCCTTTAGAATATGAGTTAAACCGTGCTTCAATCAGTAAAATGTGCAGTGCAAGGTGATTTTATTCAGAGCATTTTCACATATTTTCCTGTTTAATATTTTGAAAGCAGAGAAGAGCATATGTCCCCCAATTTTTCATGAGAATATGGTTTAGAAAAGGAAAGCAGTTACCCTGCTGTGTATGACAGTTTGGGCAAGAGGGCCCCTGTGTGCTTCGGCTACTTGTGCCTTCGTGGAGGGTGGTGCTAGAATGGCAGTTTACCAACTGCAGAAGTCCTTTCTCTGGTTTTCCAACGTCCCAGGCTGACCTGGAGATGCTGAGCCTATGAGTACCCTCTATTTTACTGTGGGGACACTGGTGTGTGAGGAAGGTACCTAATAGCTTGCTCCTTGGCCGCTGATTTTGTTTACTCTTGCTTTGGAGTCCCAGTATCTTTTGATTTCCCCATAGATAACCAGTGGAGGAGCCGATTTACCCCACCTCTTCTTCCCATGATTAGCTGGTTTTGAAGTACCTCTTGGAGCCCTTCAGTCTGGCCTTTTTTACTTCCTCAGGGTGTAATTACCACCTTTGGTGTAGTCACTTGTCCTCCTCCCAACCCCTGGACTCTTTTCAATGATCTGCTGTTTTCTGCTATTCAGGTCCATCACTACATGAAATTTTGAGAGGAGCCCTTGACCCTTTCATTTAATTAAGGTCTCCAGACTGTGTTCTGTTGACAGTTGGGCTGTATGTTAGGCCCTTTCCCCCTCAGTATTAAAGTTTCATTGTCCTCTGAACCACCAGCATGATCATAATGGCAATATGGTGGTTTTTGTTTGGCCAGATCTTGTAAACTGATAAATCACAAGACTTTTCGTGGCTTTAGAATCTCATTTTAGCATTTAACACTAGTTTTTAAATTGTCTCTCTTTTTCCAATTTGTTTCAGACACTGATTTCTACAACTTCTAAACATACTCTGCTGGCTCTAGTCAAAAATGTAATTTGTCTCATGGTTTCATTTTTGCAGACATTTTGAACCTTTAGAATCCTTGAACTTAATTGTAAAGAGTGCTAGCAGAGTAATGCATTGAAAAAATGTATTTTTTTAAATTTCTTTGTATTTTATTCACTTTTAAAAAATGTTTTAATATACTGAACACAAAAGGAGATTAAATATCCCCTCTTAGCTATCTTAGTTGCTCTAAGAGGAGATATTTAAAACTCTATTCTCTTCTCCCTCCACTCCTCATCCTGTTGATTATTATTGTCCTGGTAGTTATAACTATAAATCATTTGGAAATTGAAGTTAGAAAAGAGACCATTAACCATAACATCAGGACAGTTTAAAAGGAATCACTTGTTCAAATTTACTACTTCCTGAAGCTAGTAAAGATGTTTATGGTTTCTAAGATTCCTTGTTAATTTCAACCCTACAAGACACTGAATAACACGTTTAGCCATTATAGATTATGAGAAAGGTAGCTCCCCTAAAAGCTAGTATATACCCTAGGTTTCTGTTTACAATGTAAGTGGCACTGAATTGAAAAATCAGTTATCACAGTGAACAGAAGTCATGAAGCAGTAGTAGGCATGTTTCTGAGTGTGTCTGTCGCTTTAGCTAACTGCCAGCAATGATCAGCTTTCTTTTCCAGAGATCTGGTGTCAAGTATTAATCAGCTATAGACTGGAAAGTTTTTATTGGCTAGCATTTGTGGTGGAAGAAACACCAGTCTGTTTTTTATCTGTAGTCTCTTAGCCATATCATTGCATATGATATCATCTGTATGGTATTCTTAAAAAAGAAACAGTTCCATTTTTCATCTTTATTAGGAGCACCACAGAGTATGAAAATAGTGAATTTTGAACTTGAAGAATTTTATCTCAAGTTGTGATGCGTCCCAGAAAAGAATTTGCATGTTAAACGCATGTTCACATGCTGGTGTTTACGCTGTGAACCAGTTCTTCATTTGAAAACATGATTCATAAAATGATTGTACTATTGAAAGTCTTAAAATACACAAAAGCCCAGAAACATCATTTTGATTTTGAGTTTCAAGAATTACATAAACTTGATTCTTATGGAAAACTAAAATTCCGGAATCTGTATAGGGTTTTTGTTTAATAATTTTTTTCAAGATCGCAGGAATTATAGGTGTTTGTAGAAATTTGGGGAATTTCTCAAATACACAGAAGGACATAGAAGTTACTCACATTTCTACTACCTAGAGATCCCACTGTTAACATTTGATGTGTAGCCACACAGCTCCGTAGAGAGTTTTCCAATAAAATTTTCTTTGACGCGAACACCTAAGAGTAACAAATATTAGAAATGGATGTACATAGTGAGAACCAAGTTTTGTTCATCCCACTGCATTTCAGTGTTACTCTCAGGCTGAGAGAGGGGCTTCCCTGCTGGGATGGGCCATGAGAACCATCTTGCTCTTTGGCCAGCCTGTCTTGAGGGGTACCAGAGCATCTTTTCCACTGTCTGTAGTGTATCTGCCTGTCTTTATCTTAATAATTCTTGCCACCAGCTCTGAATCCCTGCTGGTTGCAGAGGGAGATGTTTGGAGTCTGTTGGAGTGGCTTGTTGACATAAGCCACATGGGTTCTTATCAACCTCTTAGAAGGATTCTTTAAATCAACTCTTGATTGATCAAAAGAACGCCTCAATGTTTAAAATACAGTAACTTCCAGGCTACTCATGCCAAGTGAAAGCAAGGTGGTATGTTTAGAGGCTCCCAGGTGACTTCAATTAACATCTAACCTCAAATCCAGTCGCCTTGGTAAAAGAAAAATCTGAAGGAGCTCAGAACAGATTATGGTATAAGCCTATGCCTGTCCTCTCCATTGGAAAAGAAAAGTGCTAATCTGGTCAGATCTGTTAAAGAGACAGGCGAGGCTGAGCAAAGCAGAATGTTCTCATTCTGCTTGTCTTTTGCCTAGTGCAGAAGAAAGATTTATCCTATGAAAGAAGGAAAGGTCACAGGCAGGTGGCTAGTATTACAAGGTGGTTGGCTTTCTTTCTGTGTGCCTTGGCTAGTGGTGAAGCAGATCTTTCGGTCTGAGAAACTAGCAAAGTGAAGTGACACACAGGTCAACTTCCCCAGGGAGTGATACAAGTTCTAGGTATTTGGCGTGAAAATGCAGTGCTGACATTGATTCCACACCCTCATTGAGAGGAAACCGAGGAAGAAATAGGAAGCAGCATCTCTTTGTAAACATATTATTTTTGACATGCAGCACAGTCCTACCTAGAGAATGGTAAAGTGTCACCCTTCCGTTCTGCCAGCTGTTTTCCAAGAGCACCCTCCCGTGTTCTCCTGCACTGACCAGTTTAAAAGGTGTCATTTCTGCCTGAGAAACATAAGAGCTTACAGGTAGTGCCTGGTGTGAAGGAATTGCTCTGGAAAATGACAACCTTTGTGATAACTGCTCTCACGCAGAGGAGGGAGATTGCTGGTTTTACAATTCTGTGGTTTGAATTCTTAGTTCTGGCAGGAAGTAGTCCAACTCTTAATAGTTCAGGACTTGAATGAAGGGGTTATTTTCAGAGAGCAGAAAGAGTTAAGGGTGACAAGAGGTTCCCATCACCCAGAAATGATAACAGCAATGGGAAGCCGTTATCACTGCTAGGTCCAGAGGAGCAAAGAGAAGACATAGCATTCATTCCTGGAGTCCAGTGAGGGAGTTGGAGCCAAAGAGGAGGGGCTGTCTGACAGGAGCTATAGTCCCGGAGGGATTTAGTCACTGCCAGAAAATGCATCCCAGACTAGGGAGGAAAGAGAGAAGCAATACTCCCCTCCCCCACATTCTTTCCTCCTCCTTTGATCTCCTTCCAGTGCCTTCTATTGGCCAAACCCACCTGGAACCCTGTCTGCTTGAACCCAGGGATGCTACCTAGAGAGGTCAGCCTTTGGGGCACAGAGCAGGGTCAGAATGGTGGAAAATTTGTCTGGGGATGGAAAACGGATCAAAGAGAAAATTACTAGCACACCCTAGTAGCAGATTCATAATCCCAGTTTTGTCATTTTATTGTGTCATCCTCATCCCCTGAAATCCCAAAATAAACCCTCAAGTATATGGACTGTTGATTATGACTCAGTTTTGTCTTTTAATAGCCTAAACAGTTATCCTACCCTTATTAGAGTAATTAAATATTCAGAGAGAGAATCTGAACAATTTTCAGAATTGGAAGATCACTGAAAGACCTTCTGTTGGAGCATTTTGTTCTTGGTTAAAATTAAGATTAAAAAAAATGCTTGTGAACTGTACAAGTGATTTATCCTAAAATATAAGAATTGTACTTTTAATCACACAGTAACAAAATGGATTTTTGATATTAAAATTATGCTTCAAAAGGAAAGCAGAATTTTTTTTTTTTCTTAAGTCCTTGACAATTATCCCTTCTGGTCTATTTCCCTAAGGTAGGATGAAGATCTTACTCAGGCAGTTGAGAAATGTAAGAAGAAATTTTTGGCTATTAAAAGAGGATCTGTTTCAATCCATAACTGTTGATCATTTGGCTTTGAGAGATAGAAAAATAATTAAGATATTTATTCCACTTTCCAGAAACTTATGGCCAGACAGTGAAAAGAGATCCATACCCATTTATGATAATCAGTGATAAGAACTTTAATAGAAGCATCAGCTGTGAAACTAGAAAGAGGAAGAAATGATTTGTGTTTACCAAAGATTCTCTCATATGGCTCACAAATATTTATCAGAGGTATACTTGCTGTGACCTGGAAGTACAGACCATAAGAAGATACCAAATGCCCCTGACATCGGAGCTGGGGTTAGAATAAACATTTTACTACTGTTTCATTACAGGCAGCCAATCTTTTGGTGCCGTCCCATTGCTTCAGTGATGGATGACACCCAGTATCCTTACCGTGTTCTGCTGGGGTCCTCTGATCTCGCCAGCCTTTGCAGGTGCTCTGGCATCTTAGTTCCTCAAATGTGCTTCTTTAGAATCTTTTCTCTTGCCACCTCTTCATTTCATGGAAGCTTTCTCTGACCTTCCAGACAAATTCCAGAGATCTTGTTACATGGGGTCAAACCCATTTGTATTCAGGCCCCTGCTCTTACTCCTTCGAGCACCTTTCCACTTGTGTAAAGGTTCGGTGGCTGTCTTCCCTACCAGGAGGTAAGCATCAAGAGAGCAGGTACCTGTCCATCTGTTTCACAGTTATGCCCTTATCGCCAGGGATAGTGCTTCAAACTGATGCTCAGCAGAGTTGGAAGGAAAAAGAACTGGTTTCAAGCCTGCCCCCTACCATTCACCAGCTTTGTGACCTTTGGTGTTTCACAACTCAGAGCCTCAATTGCTGATCTGTAGCACGGGAACAGTGGTGACTGTGGTACAACGCTTTACTGCCCTCATCTCCTCCATTAATCCCGAATCGGGAGAGGTGAGCTGACTTGCTTGAAGTCACACAGTTTGTAAGTAGAAAACCGGTTTAAATTCTGGTCTGATTCCTAAAATTGATTGCTCTTCTCCATACCTGTGACTGTCCTAGGAGTAATTTGGGGAGGTAGGAGCCCTGGATACTGAGTAGCTGCGATGCTGACCTCAATGAGGAAGCCAGCTGGAGTGCTTTTACCCCAGTTTAGGGAATCAGTGGTGGGATTAGCTCCATTTGGATGAAGAGGTGATGACTTCTGCACTGAGCCCCAAAGAAGCTAGCTGGATACAGAAGCAGGCCTGCCCCGTGAACGCTCTGAGGCCGTTTCTGGGGCCGGAAGAGTGAATAGCCTTGCAAGCTGGCCGGGGAGCAGCTTTCTGTAAAATGCTATAGGGAGACTTCACTGGGTTTTCCTTATTAACCGCATTTTGGAAGTAGGAAGTCTCAGTTTGGAGTCCTTTTGAGGGCAGAAGTGTTCGAAGCCCTCTGACTTTGGATCTCTGTAGCAAAGATACATTTTAGCTGATTCTTTCATTCCACTGTAGTGCCCAGTGCAACAGTGTTTGAAAAGGGTAAGGGACAGACGTTTATGTTCAGTTGTTTAGTATCATACTGTTGTTTGCTGGTTTTTTTGGTAAGAATAGGTTGCTTAGCCCGGATGCATGACACCCATACACAAGTTCCTTCACCTCTCTAGCCTCAGTTTCTCATTTGGAAATTTTTGTTCTATTGCTAAGTGGTATCTGACTTTTTGGAATTAGGGACAGTTAAAATAACTATTTCATAGGCCTCTTGTGCTACATCTACATAGTATCTGGCACAAAATAAGCTTTCAGGAAATGTTAGCTGTTATTGTTGTTAATATTTCCTGTCATTCTGGTCCCTGCTTCTTGAATGAATGGGCATTGTTTATTTATCAAAGACAGGTTAACTGGGGAATAGGGAATTGACTTTTTTTTTTTTCAGATCATTATTTTAGGGTTTACAAAGATAGTAAAATTGGCGATGTAAAAAGGTAATGGAATACTTCAGTTGGGCAGGCCTACTGTGTTTCTTAGATGTGAGTATGATGAAAGTAAAGTGTGAACACGAGCCAGTTCTTACAGAATCCATTGTCTGAGCTTGGGCTGTGCTTTCCCATGCATTCTCCTTGAGAAGCAGCTTTGATTATATCTGTTTTACAGATGGGAAGTTATGATCTTTTCTAAGATGTTATCAGACAACTGCAGAAGTAGATGCTAAGCCATGTGCCCTCCAAACCATTTTGCACCTTCAGTGTTGTCAAGGCCTGACTTATTTTTCACCAGCTTCAGCAGCCCAGCTGAGAGGGAATAGTGGAAACAGAGCTCTTAATTTTTTTTTTTAACCTGTTGAATTAATTGGAAGCACTAGGCATACTGGGCTGTGTAGTGCACAGAAGAGGCTCAAGAAATGTTAACTGAATATAAATCTTAATCAGATAGAGTGGGAAAACAATGACAGAAAAATCAGTATAAGGACCTGGCACCAATCTATTTTCTGTTTAAAAAAAGAGGAGGAGGGGGAGTGAGGTCACCAAAGATTTTACTCACATAGTCTGTTTACACAGACTGATGGTTGGAGTCAGAGGTGAAGAATTTTTCTGTGTGTGTTGCATGGGATTAACTCCAGTTTGCCTCATTCAGCGTCGTTCAGTTTTCGGTGATAATGTTTGCTTCCCACTAGGCGTCCCCACTACAGAGTTCTGGCTCTGTCCTCGTGTTCCACTGATTAGTCTCAACAAAGATAAACCAAGTATAACGTTAAAGTATTCAGACCATAAATAGGAAGGTGTAGCTGCTGTCATAGGTCATCATCGATGGATTTCATAGCTAGATCTGATATTTGTGTTTTCCTTTAACTCAGATAATTAAGAACTCACATAAAGGAAGTAGCATTTAATGGTAATAAGGGTGAAAAGGAGGAGACCTTGCATAGAACAGAAAGCATGCCACATTTAATTCTAGATTTTTGTTCCCTGCTCCCAACCATGGAAAACAAACAACTCTATTCTATTTCTTTCTCCACTTCTCCCACTCCCCAGGAACTTCATTATAGTAAGTCATTTATTGTCATATCAAACCTGAAAGTTTGGCCTGTCAGAAGGCAGTTTGATTGCTAAGCATCCTCTTCATGATTTAGCATGTTATGCCGCAAAATGAAGGTATTAATATTTAGTGAGATAATTGTGTTGATTTACTGTACAAGTAGTTCATGTAGAAATTTAAAAGCATCAAACTTGAATAGACTTTGATAAGCCCCAATTCTAATACCATTTTCCAATAAAAAGAACCAGACATAACTTAATCCTACAGGTGGGGAAAGTAATAAGCAAGATGATGTTTTAATGCCAGAAAGCAAGGAGTAACAAACAAAAAACCCACACAGATGCATAACACACATTGATGGGGTATGTCAAAGGGACACAGGAGCCTAAAAGGGCTCCTGGTGGTTACAGCTGGGATGATTGAACTAAAAAATAGTTTTAAATTATAACTCAAGATATAAAATATAAATAAGATATACAATATACATATATTACATTCTAGTAAAATATATAATGAGTTACATAGCAAAATAATAAAACACATACCCCAAAGTCCATACTGATACAAATAAATGACTGAATAATAAGCAAGTGAGAGAGACTAAATTTTCGATGTGGAAGAGTTCAAACAATTTTTGTCAATAATCTCCAGAAAGGAAGTGAAGCATAACTGCCCATCCCTTAAATGTGGGCTTTGCATAGTGACTTCCTTCTCCAGAATGCAGTATGGAAAAGGGGGGATAAACTTTACAGCAGAGAAACCTGACAGATACTGCATCTGCCAAGTGATCAAGGTAACACAACCAGTGACAAATGAACACTTGATGTGAAATAATGAGGGTTGCACTTCAGCTCTGTGGTCTGCCTCCCCCAATTCAGTAATCTCTTTATAATCATGAGAAAAACATTGGACAAGCAATTCAGCTCTCTCCAAAGTACTTCACCGATATTCCTCAAAACTTTTGTCAAGGTTATCAGAAAAGGAAAGTCTGAGAAACTGTCACAGTCTAGAGGAGTACAGGAAACGGGACAACTAAATGTGATATGGATGGGACCTGGAGCAGGTGAAGGGCATTAGGCAAGAACTAAGGAAAATCTGAATGAAATATGGACTTCAGTTAATAATAAAGTGTCAGCATTGATTAATTTGTTGTGACAAATGTGATGGTAAGAGATGAACGATGGGGAAATGGGCTGTGGGGGTATATAGGGATTCTCTGCTTAGTCTTTACAACTTCTCTGTAAATTTAAGATCATTCTAAAATTAATAGTTTCTTTTTTTAAAAAAGACTGTTACAAAGATGAATCTGTGGTTCAAGTTTAATTTTCATTATGCTGGGACCCTGAAGTAAATGAAACAGCCTATAGTGTCCTAGGCTGATTAGCGTGGAAAGTGGACCAACTTCCTTGTGTTGTCTTGTGAAGGCATGGCAGTTTGTTTGCAGAATCAGAGAATGAAATATTTCTAAATGTTCTCTTGTGGAATTGCCTACCGACATGACTCTTTTCCCCCTTTGCTTCTGCCCAGTAGCAGTCCCTTGAGTGGCATTTGCTGTCCTAGTTAATCAGAGGGTAGGAGAAATGAAAAACTCTCCTCTTCCCCCTCCTACGAAGTTTCAATGGGCACTGGAAATGTAGGTCAAATTGCATCACTGTAGGAAGGAGCGAACAGGAAGGTATTTATGAAGTGCTGCCAACCTCTCTTTAGATTCCGAGTCATGATGAACCAGTGTTGAGCCAGCCTAGGTGTGAGATACAGGGAATCAGGGAGTCGTGTTTTTGATGTAGTCCCAGAATGTTACATTTTAATCTGTGATAAGAAGATCCCTGTCTAAAGCCCTAGTGAAAATAACTGACAGTGGCTTTGTTTAATTTGCATCTCCCACCTTCTGTAATTCATTTTGTCTCTTATTTATTATTGGCATATTGCACCAATTTATATTAATTTAGCCAGAGAGATGTTTGAATTGTAGAAATGATTGCCTTGTGTACATAAAAAATAAATCTCATATTTGGTAATCACATATGTCTAAGAATACATTTTGCAAATTACATATAATCATACGCTCAATAGGATCTTGATTATCATACAGAAATCACAAAATAGGTTAATAAGTTATATTTGAAGTATTCTATTTGATGGCACTCTTTTTTGTGTGTGGCAGAATCTTACAGATTTTAAAATAAGTCTTTAAACACATGTCCTTATTTTTTATATATTGTATACTACTTGCCCTTTGTAAGATATCTGGATGTTGGCTGTCAGTGTGGTTCATGTTACTGACATTGACCTGAACAATAAGCATCCTGACAGCAACATCAATTCTAAAACCTACTCTATTGTCACTCTCTCCTATGTTTTATCAAGATAATCGGTAGTTCATTTGTATATAGAATGGAAAATTAAATGATGAAATATATTTGCATAGGCTTGGGCATTATTTAATCTTTCAAGATGAATACATTGCTCTATGAAATATATTTAACTCCAACATTTAACTTTTTTTAAAAACAACTTTATTTTTTCACTGTGCTGGGTCTTCATTGCTCTGAGGACTTTCTTCAGTTGGGATGAGCGAGGGCTACTCTTTGCTGCAGTGCACAGACTTATTGGGAGGGCTTCTCTTGTTGCGGGCCACGGACTCTAGGGCTTTGGGGCTTCAGTAGTTGTGGCTCCTGGCTGTAGAGCACAGACTAGATAGTTGTGGCTCACGGGCTTAGCAGTATGGGGGATCTTCCTGGATCGGGAATCAAACCCATGTCCCCTGTATTGGCAGGCAGATTCTTTATTGCTGAACCACCAAGGAAGCTCTAGCTACTTTTCTTGTTTGCTTGTTTTAACTTGCAATTTTGAAATAATTCAAGATTCACAGGAAACTGTGAAGATAGTACAGAGAGGTCCTGGTTGCTCTCCACCCAATTTCTCCCATTGATTACACCTTATCTAACTATAGTATGGTAGCAAAGCCAGGAAATTGACATTGGTATATAAAGTATGGGTATAGTTCTGTGCTGGTTTATCCCATGCAGAAGCATGTAACCACTGTAGTGACCAAGGTATAAAACTGTCCCATCACTGCAGAAATCTCCCCCGTTCTACTTCTTTACAGTCACAGTCACTCCTGTTATCCTCACAATTACTAGCAACCATTAATCTGTTCTTCAACTCTATAATTTTGTCATTTTGGGAATGTTACATATATATGATCTTTTGAGACTGTTTTTCTTTTTTCGGTCAGTATTTTTTATTTTTTTATGCTTATAACTTTTATGGGTTTTTTTTTTTGGTTAATTTATTTAAATTGGAGACTAATTACAATATCGTGGTTTTTGCCATACACTGATATGAGTCAGCCAGGGTGTACATGTGTCCCCAATCCTGAACCCCCCTCCCACCTCACTCCCCATCCCATCCCTCTGGGTTGTCCCAGTGCACTGTCTTTGAGTGCCCTGTTTCATATGTCAAACCCGGACTGATGATCTGTTTCACATACAGTAATATACATGTTTCAGTGCTGTTCACTCAAATCATCCCACCCTCGCCTTCTCCCAGAGTCCAAAAGTCTATTCTTTATATCTGTGTCTCTTTTCCTGTTTCACATATAGGGTCATTGTTACCATCTTTCTAAATTCCATATATATGTGTTAATATACTGTATTGGTGTTTTCCTGTCGGTCAGTATTTTAAAAATAATTTTATTTTAAAAAGAATATATATGTTAAACGTCTTAAAGAAATATTCATTTTTAAAACAACTTGTGGGCTTCCCTTGTGGCTCAGCTGGTAAAGAATCCGCCTGCAATGTGAGAGACCTGAGTTCGATCCCTAGGTTAGGGAGATCCCCTGGAGAAAGGAAAGGCTACCCACTCCAGTATTTTGGCCTGGAGAATTCCATGAACTGTATAGTGCATGGGGTCACAAAGAGTCAGACAAAAAAAATTGAAAAAAATAAAATAAAACAACTTGTTATCCAGAGTTTGATTCACAAATTTTCAAACCTGTGTTTTTCTAGCTTGGATGTTCTATACTCTGTGTTGCTATATTTGAACAGCGGCTAAAGTCGCATGTGCCAACCTAATAGCTGATTATAGCATTAACCTTATTGCCTACTGTTAAGGACGATACTGTGAAGTTAAAGGGAAAATTACCCTGGGAAAAGCCAATTCCATTGACAAATATTACAGTTGGTTACTGAGCAAGAGTAAGAAGCCCAAATATATACTTTAATTGTACCAAATAAAGTAAGTGACTCACATCTGTATTCCATTTGATCCTGAAAGAACTCTTTAAAGAAGAGAGATTTTTGGAACAGGGTATTTAAATGAACAACAGTTGAACTCTTCACATTAATTAACTAATGTAAAGATTGTGGTACAGAATTTTACTGTATGTGGTTAATGTGAGAGGTCACCATAAGAAAGTCTGTGTCTGCATGATGTTAATAAGATTTTTTGGAAATGGACTCCTGTGGATGAGTGAAAGTGAGAAGCCTCAGAAAGAAGAAATCTTCCTCAGATGCCAGTGTGTTGTTTTCTAACAAAATGCAAAAAAAAAAAAAACAAAACAAAAACAAAAAAAGACCTGGGAGCTGTAGGAGGACAGCTTAGTGTTGGGCTACAGCTAACCATACCGTGGCTCTACAGAGCCCGACATGGGGACTTACAGAACTGTAATTGAGCAAATAGAAGGTGGGTCCCAGGGCACCATTCTGAGCTCACCCTTGGTGAAGGAGTGAGCCTTGCTCCTCGGCTTGCAAGATGTGTATAAGAGACAGGAAATGGGCTGTGGGGGTATATAGGGATTCTCTGCTTAGTCTTTACAACTTCTCTGTAAATTTAAGATCATTCTAAAATTAATAGTTTCTTTTTTTAAAAAAGACTGTTACAAAGATGAATCTGTGGTTCAAGTTTAATTTTCATTATGCTGGGACCCTGAAGTAAATGAAACAGCCTATAGTGTCCTAGGCTGATTAGCGTGGAAAGTGGACCAACTTCCTTGTGTTGTCTTGTGAAGGCATGGCAGTTTGTTTGCAGAATCAGAGAATGAAATATTTCTAAATGTTCTCTTGTGGAATTGCCTACCGACATGACTCTTTTCCCCCTTTGCTTCTGCCCAGTAGCAGTCCCTTGAGTGGCATTTGCTGTCCTAGTTAATCAGAGGGTAGGAGAAATGAAAAACTCTCCTCTTCCCCCTCCTACGAAGTTTCAATGGGCACTGGAAATGTAGGTCAAATTGCATCACTGTAGGAAGGAGCGAACAGGAAGGTATTTATGAAGTGCTGCCAACCTCTCTTTAGATTCCGAGTCATGATGAACCAGTGTTGAGCCAGCCTAGGTGTGAGATACAGGGAATCAGGGAGTCGTGTTTTTGATGTAGTCCCAGAATGTTACATTTTAATCTGTGATAAGAAGATCCCTGTCTAAAGCCCTAGTGAAAATAACTGACAGTGGCTTTGTTTAATTTGCATCTCCCACCTTCTGTAATTCATTTTGTCTCTTATTTATTATTGGCATATTGCACCAATTTATATTAATTTAGCCAGAGAGATGTTTGAATTGTAGAAATGATTGCCTTGTGTACATAAAAAATAAATCTCATATTTGGTAATCACATATGTCTAAGAATACATTTTGCAAATTACATATAATCATATGCTCAATAGGATCTTGATTATCATACAGAAATCACAAAATAGGTTAATAAGTTATATTTGAAGTATTCTATTTGATGGCACTCTTTTTTGTGTGTGGCAGAATCTTACAGATTTTAAAATAAGTCTTTAAACACATGTCCTTATTTTTTATATATTGTATACTACTTGCCCTTTGTAAGATATCTGGATGTTGGCTGTCAGTGTGGTTCATGTTACTGACATTGACCTGAACAATAAGCATCCTGACAGCAACATCAATTCTAAAACCTACTCTATTGTCACTCTCTCCTATGTTTTATCAAGATAATCGGTAGTTCATTTGTATATAGAATGGAAAATTAAATGATGAAATATATTTGCATAGGCTTGGGCATTATTTAATCTTTCAAGATGAATACATTGCTCTATGAAATATATTTAACTCCAACATTTAACTTTTTTTAAAAACAACTTTATTTTTTCACTGTGCTGGGTCTTCATTGCTCTGAGGACTTTTCTTCAGTTGGGATGAGCGAGGGCTACTCTTTGCTGCAGTGCACAGACTTATTGGGAGGGCTTCTCTTGTTGCGGGCCACGGACTCTAGGGCTTTGGGGCTTCAGTAGTTGTGGCTCCTGGCTGTAGAGCACAGACTAGATAGTTGTGGCTCACGGGCTTAGCAGTATGGGGGATCTTCCTGGATCGGGAATCAAACCCATGTCCCCTGTATTGGCAGGCAGATTCTTTATTGCTGAACCACCAAGGAAGCTCTAGCTACTTTTCTTGTTTGCTTGTTTTAACTTGCAATTTTGAAATAATTCAAGATTCACAGGAAACTGTGAAGATAGTACAGAGAGGTCCTGGTTGCTCTCCACCCAATTTCTCCCATTGATTACACCTTATCTAACTATAGTATGGTAGCAAAGCCAGGAAATTGACATTGGTATATAAAGTATGGGTATAGTTCTGTGCTGGTTTATCCCATGCAGAAGCATGTAACCACTGTAGTGACCAAGGTATAAAACTGTTGGGCTACTCTTTGCTGCAGTGCACAGACTTATTGGGAGGGCTTCTCTTGTTGCGGGCCACGGACTCTAGGGCTTTGGGGCTTCAGTAGTTGTGGCTCCTGGCTGTAGAGCACAGACTAGATAGTTGTGGCTCACGGGCTTAGCAGTATGGGGGATCTTCCTGGATCGGGAATCAAACCCATGTCCCCTGTATTGGCAGGCAGATTCTTTATTGCTGAACCACCAAGGAAGCTCTAGCTACTTTTCTTGTTTGCTTGTTTTAACTTGCAATTTTGAAATAATTCAAGATTCACAGGAAACTGTGAAGATAGTACAGAGAGGTCCTGGTTGCTCTCCACCCAATTTCTCCCATTGATTACACCTTATCTAACTATAGTATGGTAGCAAAGCCAGGAAATTGACATTGGTATATAAAGTATGGGTATAGTTCTGTGCTGGTTTATCCCATGCAGAAGCATGTAACCACTGTAGTGACCAAGGTATAAAACTGTCCCATCACTGCAGAAATCTCCCCCGTTCTACTTCTTTACAGTCACAGTCACTCCTGTTATCCTCACAATTACTAGCAACCATTAATCTGTTCTTCAACTCTATAATTTTGTCATTTTGGGAATGTTACATATATATGATCTTTTGAGACTGTTTTTCTTTTTTCGGTCAGTATTTTTTATTTTTTTATGCTTATAACTTTTATGGGTTTTTTTTTTTTTGGTTAATTTATTTAAATTGGAGACTAATTACAATATTGTGGTTTTTGCCATACATTGATATGAGTCAGCCAGGGTGTACATGTGTCCCCAATCCTGAACCCCCCTCCCACCTCACTCCCCATCCCATCCCTCTGGGTTGTCCCAGTGCACTGTCTTTGAGTGCCCTGTTTCATATGTCAAACCCGGACTGATGATCTGTTTCACATACAGTAATATACATGTTTCAGTGCTGTTCACTCAAATCATCCCACCCTCGCCTTCTCCCAGAGTCCAAAAGTCTATTCTTTATATCTGTGTCTCTTTTCCTGTTTCACATATAGGGTCATTGTTACCATCTTTCTAAATTCCATATATATGTGTTAATATACTGTATTGGTGTTTTCCTGTCGGTCAGTATTTTAAAAATAATTTTATTTTAAAAAGAATATATATGTTAAACGTCTTAAAGAAATATTCATTTTTAAAACAACTTGTGGGCTTCCCTTGTGGCTCAGCTGGTAAAGAATCCGCCTGCAATGTGAGAGACCTGAGTTCGATCCCTAGGTTAGGGAGATCCCCTGGAGAAAGGAAAGGCTACCCACTCCAGTATTTTGGCCTGGAGAATTCCATGAACTGTATAGTGCATGGGGTCACAAAGAGTCAGACAAAAAAAATTGAAAAAAATAAAATAAAACAACTTGTTATCCAGAGTTTGATTCACAAATTTTCAAACCTGTGTTTTTCTAGCTTGGATGTTCTATACTCTGTGTTGCTATATTTGAACAGCGGCTAAAGTCGCATGTGCCAACCTAATAGCTGATTATAGCATTAACCTTATTGCCTACTGTTAAGGACGATACTGTGAAGTTAAAGGGAAAATTACCCTGGGAAAAGCCAATTCCATTGACAAATATTACAGTTGGTTACTGAGCAAGAGTAAGAAGCCCAAATATATACTTTAATTGTACCAAATAAAGTAAGTGACTCACATCTGTATTCCATTTGATCCTGAAAGAACTCTTTAAAGAAGAGAGATTTTTGGAACAGGGTATTTAAATGAACAACAGTTGAACTCTTCACATTAATTAACTAATGTAAAGATTGTGGTACAGAATTTTACTGTATGTGGTTAATGTGAGAGGTCACCATAAGAAAGTCTGTGTCTGCATGATGTTAATAAGATTTTTTGGAAATGGACTCCTGTGGATGAGTGAAAGTGAGAAGCCTCAGAAAGAAGAAATCTTCCTCAGATGCCAGTGTGTTGTTTTCTAACAAAATGCAAACAAAAAAAAAAAACAAAACAAAAACAAAAAAAGACCTGGGAGCTGTAGGAGGACAGCTTAGTGTTGGGCTACAGCTAACCATACCGTGGCTCTACAGAGCCCGACATGGGGACTTACAGAACTGTAATTGAGCAAATAGAAGGTGGGTCCCAGGGCACCATTCTGAGCTCACCCTTGGTGAAGGAGTGAGCCTTGCTCCTCGGCTTGCATAGAGGTCCTGCTCCTGCACAGATATTTAGAAATGGGATACTCATGTAACTGGCATTTGGTCTCATTTGACTATAATAGCTCCTGGCATTTTAGACAGTATTCCTCCCAGTAGGAAAATATCCTTTATAATTAAAATCAGCCTCTATTTCCTGGCATTTTTCTTTTTTCCTTCAAGTAGCATATGACCCTACTTAAAGTAGCTGTTGGGATGAAAGAGAAGGGAACAATCATTTCTTGACCATTGATTATATGCCAGCCACTGTGCTATGTATGTACAGTCACATATGGAATTACAGTATGGAAAAACTGCATTCATGATACTCATTAAGTGATGGGTCTGAAATAAGCAGCGTGCTAGGTAACTCTTCAGAGCATATAAGCCAGGTACGTTTAAGAGGCTGTGGCCAGTTTTCTCAGTCAAATACATTTAAGAGGCAGTGGCCTGAAATACTATATAAATAAATATATATAAAACTTCATATATATATATAAAGTATATATCTACTCCAGTATTCTTGCCTGGAGCATGGATAGAGGAGTCTCGCAAGCTACAGTCCATGGGTCTCAAAAGAATCAGACACAACTAACACTTTCACTTTTTCATTTTCACATACATTATAGAGCGAGATAATTTAAAGAATATATATCTATTAACTTAAATATTTATACAAAGTATGAAGTGATACAGAATTTAGAGATGTAAGATCTCACCTTCCTGCTAGCAGTTTTCTATCCAGATGAGGAAAATAAGTTATAAGTACAAGAAAAACCAATGAAGTACAGGAGTGAACATTACTTAACCTATTAATACAAGGTATATAATAAGGCAATCTATAATTACTTAATAAATCTTTCAGATTGTAACTGCTGTAATTGTTCAGAGGAAATGATTATTGATCTCTGACCTTTGATTTTGTTACCTGTAACATGCATATAATACCTATGTCATAATGAGAAATGAATAAAATAGGCATGTATTGCCTGTTACTTAATGTGTGAAAGTGGTCATTGCTCAGTTGTATCTGACTCTTTGCGACCCCATGGACTATAGTCTGCCAGGCTCCTCTGTCCATGGAATTCTCCAGGCCAGAGTACTAGAGTGGGTAGCCATTCCCTTCTCCAGGGCATCTTCCCCACCCGAGAATCAAACCTGGGTCTCCTGCATTGCAGGCATATTCTTTACCATCTGAGCCACCAAGAAAGCCCATTACTTAGTGTACTTTAAAGAAATTATAGCTGTGCCATTGACAAGGAAAATGCTGATGATGCAGTG